>ONZH01027304.1:0-34481 GCA_900303285.1 Rhinella marina
ATATATATACATGCTGTCCTCACTATATATACACAGCTGTCCTCACTATATACACATCTGTCCTCACTATATATATATATCGGTCCTCACTATATATATACATCTGTCCTCACTATATATATACACAGCTGTCCTCACTATATACACATCTGTCCTCACTATATATACATACTATATATACATGTCCTCACTATATATTACATCTGTCCTCACTATATATACACAGCTGTCCTCACTATATACACATCTGTCCTCACTATATATATATATATATATATACTAGCTGAAGGACCCGGCTTCGCCCGGGTATATTTAATTTATTTAATTTACTACTTGTGTCGTTAAAGGGTTTCTGTCACCAGTTTTTTCGGTATGAATCAGGCTGACATTAGAGATGTGCTAATGTCACCTGATTCCAAATATATATCTGTTTTATTTACTGGTGCCCCCATTTTTATATAAAATGAACTTTTATTTTATGCTAATAAGGCTCCTAGGTGCAAGGGGCGTTACCTCTGCTCCTAGAGGCTCTGTTGATTGACAGGACCAGGCAGAGAAGAAACACTCAGTTCACCATAGATTTTAAGGACCTTCAATAATGTCATGACCATGTGATCAGTCACATGGTTTAGGAGGAGACAGGCTGTTTGTGTGATCCTAACCATGTGACTGATCACATGGTCATGACATTATTGAAGGTCCTTAAAATCTATGGTGAACTGAGTGTTTCTTCTCTGCCTGGTCCTGTCAATCAACAGAGCCTCTAGGAGCAGAGGTAACGCCCCTTGCACCTAGGAGCCTTATTAGCATAAAATAAAAGTTCATTTTATATAAAAATGGGGTCACCAGTAAATAAAACATATATATATTTGGAATCAGGTGACATTAGCACATCTCTAATGTCAGCCTGATTCATACCGAAAAAACTGGTGACAGAAACCCTTTAAAAGATATTGAGAGATTTATTACATCTGTTTGGGGGCCTATTAATTGCGCCTATTTTAATATCCACACCAGCAGAAAGGAGCCTTGAGGTGGACGTCTAGCGGTGCGATGCTACATTCCTGTCATGTCGCAGGGTATGTACCTTTTGTATTGATTTTTGGTCCTGAGGTTTTTTTTCTTTATTATATTTGGGGATATTTAGCATACATCAAGTTTTGGCAATATTGTCTCCCATTCACCCCCTATTTCAGGTCTATTTTTGCACATTTTTTGACATATTCTTATTATTTTTCCTTTCTTTATATACGTGCCCTGTTGTGACAGGATTTGTAGATACTTTTATTCTTTGGCTCGCTCTTTTTCCTTTCTTGTGACCTTCTCTATAGCGATGATTGACAGCAGACGACATGGTTAGACCACACCTACTCGCCCGTTACTTATGGTAGGATTGATGTCTTTATTCCCAATCATATCTCTTGATACTTTGTTCCAAGTCTGAACTACTCTTTTGGTGTAAAAATATTTCCTGACGGCAAGATCAGTATTCTACATGTCCTCTCTCTGGCGCTCTATACAGCGGGATCAGTATTCCAGATGTCCTCTCTCTGGCGCTGTATACAGCAGGATCAGTATTCCAGATGTCTTCTCTCTGGCGCTGTATACAGCGGGATCAGTATTCCACATGTCCTCTCTCTGGCGCTCTATACAGTAGGATCAGTATTCCACATGTCCTCTCTCTGGCGCTGTATACAGCGGGATCAGTATTCCAGATGTCCTCTCTCTGGCGCTGTATACAGCAGGATCATATTCCACATGTCTTCTTCTGGCGCTGTATACAGTGGGAGTATTCCTGTCTCTCTCTGGCGCTCTATACAGTAGGATCAGTAATTCCACATGTCTTCTCTCTGGAGCTCTAATACAGGGATCAGTTTCCCAGATGTCCTCTCTCTGGAGCTCTATACAGTAGGATCAGTATTCCACATGTCTTCTCTCTGCGCTGTATACAGCGGGATCAGTATTCCACATGTCCTCTCTCTGCGCTCTATACAGTAGGGATCAGTATTCCACATGTCTTCTCTCTGGCGCTGTATACAGCGGGATCAGTATTCCAGATGTCTTCTCTCTGGCGCTGTATACAGCAGGATCAGTATTCCACATGTCTTCTCTCTGGCGCTGTATACAGCGGGATCAGTATTCCAGATGTCTTTCTCTCTGGAGCTCTTATACCAGCAGGATCAGTATTCCCATTGTCCTCTTCTGGCGCTCTATACAGTAGGATCAGTATTCCACATGTCTTCTCTCTGGCGCTGTATCAGCGGGATCAGTATTCCCAGATGTCTTCTCTCTGGCGCTCCTATACAGGCAGGATCAGTATTCCACATGTCTTCTCTCTGGCGCTGTATACAGCGGGATCAGTATTCCAGATGTCTTCTCTCTGGAGCTCTATACAGCAGGATCAGTATTCCACATGTCCTCTCTCTGGCGCTCTATACAGTAGGATCAGTATTCCACATGTCTTCTCTCTGGCGCTGTATACAGCAGGATCAGTATTCCACATGTCTTATCTCTGCGCTCTATACAGCAGGATCGGTATTTCCACATGTCCTCTCTCTGGCGCTCTATACAGCAGGATCAGTATTCCACATGTCTTATCTCTGGCGCTGTATACAGCGGGATCAGTATTCTCCAATGTCCTCTCTCTGGCGCTCTATACAGTAGGATCAGTATTCCACATGCTTCTCTCTGGCGCTCTATACAGCAGGATCAGTATTCCACATGTCTTCTCTCTGGAGCTCTATACAGCAGTAGGATCAGTATTCCACATGTCCTCTCTCTGGAGCTCTATACAGCAGGATCAGTATTCCACATGTCTTCTCGTCTGGCGCTGTATACAGTAGGATCAGTCTATTTCCACATGTCTTATCTCTGGCGCTCTATTACAGTAGGATCAGTATTACCCACATGTCTTCTCTCTGGCGCTCTATACAGTAGGATCAGTAATTCCACATGTCCTCTACTCTGGCGCTCTAATACAGTAGGATCAGTATTCCACATGTCTTATCTCTGGCGCTCTATACAGCAGGATCAGTATTGCCACATGTCTTATCTCTGGAGCTCTATACAGCAGGATCAGTATTCCACATGTCTTCTCTCTGGAGCTCTATACAGCGGGATCAGTATTCCACATGTCTTATCTCTGGCGCTCTATACAGCAGGATCAGTATTCCACATGTCCTCTCTCTGGCGCTGTATACAGCAGGATCAGTATTCCACATGTCTTCTCTCTGGCGCTGTATACAGCGGGATCAGTATTCAAGATGTCTTCTCTCTGGCGCTCTATACAGCAGGATCAGTATTCCACATGTCTTCTCTCTGGAGCTCTATACAGCGGGATCAGTATTCCAGATGTCTTCTCTCTGGCGCTGTATACAGCAGGATCGGTATTCCACATGTCCTTATCTCTGGCGGCTGTATACAGTGGGGATCAGTATTCCACATGTCTTCTCTCTGGCGCTGTATACAGCAGTAGGATCAGTATTCCACATGTCCTCTCTCTGGCGCTGTATACAGTAGGATCAGTATTCCACTGTCCTCTTCTGGCGCTCTAACAGTAGGTCGGTATTCCACATGTCTTCTCTCTGGCGCTGTATACAGCAGTAGGATCAGTATTCACATGTCCTCTCTCTGGCGCTGTATACAGTAGGATCAGTATTCCACATGTCTCTCCTCTGGCGCTCTATACAGTAGGATCAGTATTCCACATGTCTTATCTCTGGCGCTCTATACAGCAGGATCGGTATTTCCACATGTCTTATCTCTGGCGCTGTATACAGTAGGATCAGTATTCCACATGTCTTCTCTCTGGCGCTCTATACAGCAGGATCGGTATTCCAATGTCTCTCTTCTGGCGCTCTATACAGCAGGAATCGGTATTCCACATGTCTTATCTCTGGAGCTCTATAAACAGCAGTAGGATCAGTATTCCACATGTCTTATCTCTGGCGCTCTATACAGCAGGATCAGTATTCCACATGTCTTATCTCTTGGCGCTCTATACAGCAGGATCGTATTCCACATGTCCTCTCTTCTGCGCTCTATACAGTAGATCAGTATTCCACATGTCCTCTCTCTGCGCTCTATACAGTAGGATCAGTATTCCACATGTTCTTCTCTCTGGCGCTGTATACAGCAGGATCAGTATTCCACATGTCTTATCTCTGGCGCTCTATCAGCAGGATCGGTATTCCACATGTCTTCTCTCTGGCGCTTCTATACAGCAGGATCAGTATTCCACATGTCTTATCTCTGGCGCTCTATACAGCAGGATCAGTATTCCACATGTCCTCTCTCTGGCGCTCTATACAGCAGGATCAGTATTCCCACATGTCTTATCTCTGGCGCTCTATACAGCAGGATCAGTATTCCACATGGTCTTATCTCTGGCGCTCTATACAGGCAGGATCAGTATTCCACATTGTCCTCTCTCTGGCGCTCTATACAGTAGGATCAGTATTCCACATGTCTTATCTCTGGCGCTCTATACAGCAGGATCGGTATTCCACATGTCCTCTCTCTGGCGCTCTATACAGCAGGATCAGTATTCCACATGTCCTCTCTCTGGCGCTCTATACAGTAGGATCAGTATTCCACATGTCTTATCTCTGGCGCTGTATACAGCAGTAGGATCAGTATTCCACATGTCCTCTCTCTGGCGCTGTATACAGTAGGATCAGTATTCCAACATGTCTTCTCTCTGGCGCTGTATACAGTAGGATCGGTATTCCACATGTCCTCTCTCTGGCGCTCTATACAGCAGGATCGGTATTCCACATGTCTTATCTCTGGCGCTGTATACAGTAGGATCAGTATTCCACATGTCTTCTCTCTGGCGCTCTATAACAGCAGGATCGGTATTCACATGTCCTCTCTCTGGCGCTCTATACAGCAGGATCGGTATTCCACATGTCTTATCTCTGGAGCTCTATACAGCAGTAGGATCAGTATTCCACATGTCTTATCTCTGGCGCTCTATACAGCAGGATCAGTATTCCACATGTCTTATCTCTGGCGCTCTTATACAGCAGGATCGTAATCCACATGTCCTTCTGGCGCTCTATACAGTAGGATCAGTATTCCACATGTCTCTCTGGCGCTCTATACAGTAGGATCAGCTATTTCCACATGTCTTCTCTCTGGCGCTGTATACAGCAGGATAGTATTCCACATGTCTTATCTCTGGCGCTCTATACAGGCAGGATCGGTAATTCCCACATGTCTCTCTCTGGCGCTCTATACAGCAGGATCAGTATTCCACATGTCTTATCTCTGGCGCTCTATACAAGCAGGATCAGTATTCCACATGTCCTCTCTCTGGCGCTCTATACAGCAGGATCAAGTATTCCACATGTCTTATCTCTGCGCTCTATACAGCAGGATCAGTAATTCCCACATGTCTTATCTCTGGCGCTCTATACAGCAGGATCAGTATTCCACATGTCCTCTCTCTGGCGCTCTATACAGTAGGATCAAGTATTCCACATGTCTTATCTCTGGCGCTCTATACAGCAGGATCGGTATTCCACATGTCCTCTCTCTGGCGCTCTATACAGCAGGATCAGTATTCCACATGTCCTCTCTCTGGCGCTCTATACAGTAGGATCGGTATTCCACATGTCTTCTCTCTGGCGCTGTATACAGCAGTAGGATCAGTATTCCACATGTCCTCTCTCTGGCGCTGTATACAGTAGGATCAGTATTCCACATGTCTTCTCTCTGGCGCTGTATACAGTAGGATCAGTATTCCACATGTCTTATCTCTGGCGCTCTATACAGCAGGATCGGTATTCCACATGTCTTATCTCTGGCGCTGTATACAGTTAGGATCAGTATTCCACATGTCTTCTCTCTGGCGCTCTATACAGCAGGATCGGTATTCCACATGTCCTCTCTCTGGCGCTCTATACAGCAGGATCAGTATTCCACATGTCTTATCTCTGGAGCTCTATACAGCAGTAGGATCAGTATTCCACATGTCTTCTCTCTGGCGCTCTATACAGCAGGATCAGTATTCCACATGTCTTATCTCTGGCGCTCTATACAGCAGGATCGGTATTCCACATGTCCTCTCTCTGGCGCTCTACAGTAGGATCAGTATCACATGTCCTCTCTGGCCGCTCTATACAGTAGGATCAGTATTCCAACATGTCTTCTCTCTGGCGCTGTAGTACAGCAGATCAGTATTCCACATGTCTTATCTCTGGCGCTCTATACAGCAGGATCGGTATTCCACATGTCTTCTCTCTGGCGCTCTATACAGCAGGATCAGTATTCCACATGTCTTATCTCTGCGCTCTATACACAGGATCAGTATTCACATGTCTTCTCTCTGGCGCTCTTATACAAGTAGGATTAGTATTCCACATGTCTTATCTCTGGCGCTCTATACAGCAGGAATCAGTATTCCACATGTCCTCTCTCTGGACTCTATACAGCGGATCAGTATTCCACATGTCTTCTCTCTGGCGCTCTATACAGTAGGATCGGTATTCCACATGTCCTCTCTCTGGCGCTCTATACAGCAGGATCAGTATTCCACATGTCTTATCTCTGAGCTCTATACAGTAGGATCAGTATTCCACATGTCCTCTCTCTGGCGCTCTATACAGCAGTAGGATCAGTATTCCACATGTCCTCTCTCTGGAGCTCTATACAGCGGGATCAAGTAGTTCCACATGTCTTATCTCTGGCGCTCTATACAGCAGGATCAGTATTCCACATGTCCTCTCTCTCTGGCGCTGTATACAGCAGGATCAGTATTCCACATGTCTTATCTCTGGCGCTCTATACAGCAGGATCGGTATTCCACATGTCCTCTCTCTGGCGCTCTATACAGGCAGGATCAGTATTCCACATGTCTTCTCTCTGGCGCTTAACAGCAGGATCAGTATTCCACATGTCCTCTCTCTGGAGCTCTATACAGCGGATCAGTATTCCACATGTCTTATCTCTGGAGCTCTATACAGCAGGATCAGTATCCACATGTCTTATCTCTGGCGCTCTATACAGCAGGATCAGTATTCCACATGTCCTCTCTCTGGCGCTCTATACAGTAGGATTAGTATTCCACATGTCTTATCTCTGGCGCTCTATACAGCAGGATCGGTATTCCACATGTCCTCTCTCTGGAGCTCTATACAGCGGGATCAGTATTCCACATGTCTTATCTCTGGAGCTCTATACAGCAGGATCAGTATTCCACATGTCTTATCTCTGGCGCTCTATACAGCAGGATCAGTATTCCACATGTCCTCTCTCTGGCGCTCTATACAGTAGGATAGTTATTCCACATGTCTTATCTCTGGCGCTCTTATACAGCAGGATCGGTATTCCACATGTCCTCTCTCTGGCGCTCTATACAGCAGGATCAGTATTCCACATGTCCTCTCTCTGGCGCTCTATACAGCAGGATCAGTATTCCACATGTCTTATCTCTGGAGCTCTATACAGCGGGATCAGTATTCCACATGTCTTATCTCTGGCGCGCTATACAGCAGGATCAGTATTCCACATGTCTTCTCTCTGGAGCTCTATACAGCGGGATCAGTTATTCCACATGTTCTTATCTCTGGCGCTCTATACAGCAGGATCAGTATTTCCACATGTCCTTCTCTCTGGCGCTGTATACAGCGGGATCAGTATTCCACATGTCCTCTCTCTGGCGCTGTATACAGCAGGATCAGTATTCCAACATGTCCTCTCTCTGGCGCTCTTATACAGCAGGATCAGTATTCCACATGTCCTCTCTCTGGCGCTGTATACAGCAGGATCGCTATTCCACATGTCCTCTCTCTGGAGCTCTATACAGCGGGATCAGTATTCCACATGTCCTCTCTCTGGCGCTCTATACAGCAGTAGGATCAGTATTCCACATGTCCTCTCTCTGGCGCTCTATACAGCGGATCAGTATTCCCACATGTCCCTCTCTCTGGCGCTCTATACAGCGGGGATCAGTATTCCACATGTCCTCTCTCTGGCGCTCTATACAGCAGGATCAGTATTCCACATGTCCTCCCTCTGGCGCTCTATACAGTAGGATCAGTATTCCACATGTCTTATCTCTGGAGCTCTATACAGCGGGATCAGTATTCCACATGTCCTCTCTCTGGAGCTCTATACAGCAGGATCAGTATTCCACATGTCCTCCCTCTGGCGCTCTATACAGTAGGATCAGTATTCCACATGTCTTATCTCTGGAGCTCTATACAGTAGGATCAGTATTCCACATGTCTTCTCTCTGGCGCTCTATACAGCAGGATCAGTATTCCACATGTCCTCTCTCTGGAGCTCTATACAGCAGGATCAGTATTCCACATGTCCTCTCTCTGGCGCTCTATACAGTAGGATCAGTATTCCACATGTCTTATCTCTGGAGCTCTATACAGCGGGATCAGTATTCCACATGTCCTCTCTCTGGCGCTCTATACAGTAGGATCAGTATTCCACATGTCTTATCTCTGGCGCTCTATACAGCAGGATCAGTATTCCACATGTCTTCTCTCTGGAGCTCTATACAGCGGGATCAGTATTCCACATGTCTTCTCTCTGGCGCTCTATACAGTAGGATCAGTATTCCACATGTCCTCTCTCTGGAGCTCTATACAGCAGGATCAGTATTCCACATGTCTTCTCTCTGGCGCTCTATACAGCGGGATCAGTATTCCACATGTCTTCTCTCTGGCGCTCTATACAGTAGGATCAGTATTCCACATGTCCTCTCTCTGGAGCTCTATACAGCAGGATCAGTATTCCACATGTCTTATCTCTGGCGCTGTATACAGTGGGATCAGTATTCCAGATGTCTTCTCTCTGGAGCTCTATACAGCAGTAGGATCAGTATTCCACATGTCCTCTCTCTGGAGCTCTATACAGCAGGATCAGTATTCCACATGTCTTCTCTCTGGAGCTCTATACAGCAGTAGGATCAGTATTCCACATGTCCTCTCTCTGGCGCTGTATACAGTAGGATCAGTATTCCACATGTCTTCTCTCTGGCGCTCTATACAGCAGTAGGATCAGTATTCCACATGTCCTCTCTCTGGCGCTGTATACAGTAGGATCAGTATTCCACATGTCTTCTCTCTGGAGCTCTATACAGCGGGATCAGTATTCCACATGTCTTATCTCTGGCGCTCTATACAGTAGGATCAGTATTCCACATGTCTTATCTCTGGCGCTCTATACAGCAGGATCAGTATTCCACATGTCTTCTCTCTGGAGCTCTATACAGCAGGATCAGTATTCCACATGTCTTCTCTCTGGCGCTGTATACAGCAGGATCGGTATTCCACATGTCTTCTCTCTGGCGCTCTATACAGCAGGATCGGTATTCCCACATGTCTTCTCTCTGGCGCTCTATAACAGTAGGATCAGTATTCCACATGTCTTCTCTCTGGCGCTCTATACAGCAGGATCGGTATTCCACATGTCTTCTCTCTGGCGCTCTATACAGTAGGATCAGTATTCCACATGTCTTCTCTCTGGCGCTGTATACAGCAGGATCAGTATTCCACATGTCTTCTCTCTGGCGCTGTATACAGCAGGATCAGTATTCCACATGTCTTCTCTCTGGCGCTCTATACAGTAGGATCAGTATTCCACATGTCTTATCTCTGGCGCTGTATACAGCAGGATCAGTATTCCACATGTCCTCTCTCTGGCGCTCTATACAGTAGGATCAGTATTCCACATGTCCTCTCTCTGGCGCTGTATACAGCAGGATCAGTATTCCACATGTCTTCTCTCTGGCGCTGTATACAGCAGGATCAGTATTCCACATGTCCTCTCTCTGGCGCTCTATACAGTAGGATCAGTATTCCACATGTCTTCTCTCTGGCGCTGTATACAGTAGGATCAGTATTCCACATGTCTTCTCTCTGGCGCTCTATACAGTAGGATCAGTATTCCACATGTCTTCTCTCTGGCGCTGTATACAGCGGGATCAGTATTCCACATGTCCTCTCTCTGGCGCTCTATACAGTAGGATCAGTATTCCACATGTCTTCTCTCTGGAGCTCTATACAGCGGGATCAGTATTTCACATGTCTTCTCTCTGGAGCTCTATACAGCGGGATCAGTATTCCACATGTCTTCTCTCTGGAGCTCTATACAGCGGGATCAGTATTCCACATGTCTTATCTCTGGCGCTGTATACAGCGGGATCAGTATTCCACATGTCCTCTCTCTGGAGCTCTATACAGCGGGATCAGATTCCACATGTCTTATCTCTGGCGCTGTATACAGCGGGGATCAGTATTCCACATGTCTTCTCTCTGGAGCTCTATACAGCAGGATCAGTATTCCACATGTCTTATCTCTGGCGCTGTATACAGCGGGATCAGTATTCCACATGTCCTCTCTCTGGAGCTCTATACAGCGGGATCAGTATTCCACATGTCTTATCTCTGGCGCTGTATACAGTGGGATCAGTATTCCACATGTCTTCTCTCTGGAGCTCTATACAGCAGGATCAGTATTCCACATGTCTTATCTCTGGCGCTGTATACAGCAGTAGGATCAGTATTCCACATGTCCTCTCTCTGGAGCTCTATACAGGCAGTAGGATCGGTATTCCACATGTCCTCTCTCTGGCGCTCTATACAGCAGGATCAGTATTCCACATGTCTTATCTCTGGCGCTGTATACAGCGCGGGATCAGTATTCCACATGTCTTCTCTCTGGAGCTCTATACAGCAGGATCAGTATTCCACATGTCTTATCTCTGGCGCTGTATACAGCGGGATCAGTATTCCACATGTCCTCTCTCTGGAGCTCTATACAGCGGGATCAGTATTCCACATGTCTTATCTCTGGCGCTGTATACAGTGGGATCAGTATTCCACATGTCTTCTCTCTGGAGCTCTATACAGCGGGATCGGTATTCCACATGTCTTATCTCTGGAGCTCTATACAGCAGGATCAGTATTCCACATGTCTTATCTCTGGCGCTCTATACAGCAGTAGGATCGGTATTCCACATGTCCTCTCTCTGGCGCTCTATACAGCAGGATCGGTATTCCACATGTCCTCTCTCTGGCGCTCTATACAGCGGGATCAGTATTCCACATGTCTTCTCTCTGGAGCTCTATACAGCAGGATCGGTATTCCACATGTCTTCTCTCTGGAGCTCTATACAGTGGGATCATGATCTCTCTCTTCCATCTGACTTGCTTTCCCAGCTGCCTGCCCACAATTGTAGAGCTGTCCGATATCAGGATCTTTCTCTTCTGAAGTCTTGGCTGACATAGAACTGGCCATGTGATGGTTGTTATTGGTGTTATTTCTCCCCAAGTACATTACTTTACATTCGGACTCACTGATCTGCAGTTGGGGAGGCTGTCTTATATATGAGAAACAACCAGCCACTGGCTTGGGGAACATTTGTCCCTCTAGGAAGCTGACCGCCCAAGAGAATGGGTGAGAAGGCCTGAGTGGACATACGAAGGCACAGCCTGCAGAACATCGGTGGCAGAAGAGTGGGACACAGCAGGGAGGCAGCGGTGAGTAGTGTGCCATCTGTGCCCGCAGAGGGGTCAGGGCAGTGGTGGGCACAGACCAATGGACATTCTCCAGGAATATACTCTGTCATGGCCAAAAGTTCTGAGAATGACAGAAATCTTCTATTCTCACATGATCTGCTGCCCTCTGGTTTTTCTGTGTGTTTGTCAGATGTTTTTATCACATACAGAAATATAATTACAATCATATTATGAGTAACAAAAGCTTATATTGACAGTTAGAATGAGTTAATGCACAAGTCAATATTTGCAGTGTTGACCCTTCTTCTTCAGGACCTCTGCAATTCTCCCTGGCTGCTCTCAATCACCTTCTGGACCAAATCCTGACTGATAGCCGTCCATTCTTGCACAATCAATGCTTGCATTTTGTCAGAATTTGTAGGTTTTTGTTTGTCCACCCGTCTCTTGATGATTGACCACAAGTTCTCAATGGGATTAAGATCTGGGGAGTTTCCAGGCCATGGACCCAAAATCTCTATGTTTTGTTCCCTGAGCCATTTAGTTCTCACCTTTGCTTTATGGCAAGGTGCTCCATCATGCTGGAAAAGGCATTGTTGATGGCCAAACTGCTCTTGGACGGTTGGGAGAAGTTGCTCTCGGAGGACATTCTGGTCCCATTCTTTATTCATGACAAGACTGTGAGAGAGCCGATTCCCTTGGCTGAGAAGCAACCCCACACATGAATGGTTTCAGGATGCTTTACAGTTGGCATGAGACAAGACTGGTGGTAGCGCTCACCTCGTCTTCTCCCAATAAGCTGTTTTCCAGATGTCCCAAACAATGGAAAAGGGGATTCATCAGAGAAAATGACTTTCCCCCAGTCCTCAGCAGTCCACTCCCTGTACCTTTTGCAGAATATCAGTCTGTCCCTGATGTTTTTTCTGGAGAGAAGTGGCTTCTTTGCTGCCCTCCTTGAGACCAGGCCTTGCTCCAAGAGTCTCCGCCTCACAGTGCGTGCAGATGCACTCACACCTGCCTGCTGCCATTCCTGAGCAAGCTCTGCACTGCTGGTAGCCCGATCCCACAGCTGAAACACTTTTAAGAGACGGTCCTGGCGCTTGCTGGCCTTTCTTGGGCGCCCTGGAGCCTTTTTGGCAACAATGGAACCTCTCTCCTTGAAGTTCTTGATGATGCGATAGATTGTTAACTGAGGTGCAAACTTTCTAGCTGCGATACTCTTCCCTGTTAGGCCATTTTTGTGCAGTGCAATGATGACTGCACGTGTTTCTTTAGAGATAACCATGGTTAACAGAAGAGAAACAATGATGCCAAGCACCAGCCTCCTTTTAAAGTGTCCAGTGGTGTCATTCTTACTTAATCATGACAGATTGATCTCCAGCCCTGTCCTCATCAACACCCACACCTGTGTTAATGGAGCAATCACTGAAACCATGTTAGCTGGTCCTTTTAAGGCAGGGCTGCACTGATGTTGAAATGTGTTTTGGGGGATAAAGTTCATTTTCTAGGCAAATATTGACTTTGCAAGTAATTGCTGTTAAGCTGATCACTCTTTATAACATTCTGGAGTATATGCAAATTGCCATTATAAAAACTGAAGCAGTAGACTTTGTAAAAATTAATATTTGTATCATTCTCAAAACTTTTGGCCATGACTGTACTTGTCATGAGGGACTTGTTAAGCAAATGAGTAAAAGGAGCAGCAACTGCAGACCAGGGTTCTGTAAGTGGATGCCATCTGGACCCATTGCCTTGTTAGACTTTAAATGTGCCAGTTCACCCATAACACCAGCCTCTTATAACACAGGGCTGATCCTACAGCGAGCAGTAATATCAGGACCATTCAAGTCACCATTTTGAAAGCCACCTTCTAAATATAACAAAAGTTACTATTCAGATGGTCAGCGACAGTCCTGTCTCCATCAATATAGTGACTTTGTCCATTTTTAATTTTTGTAATCCCACATTTTTTTAAGGAGGACCTTTCACGACTCCTGACATGTCTGTTTTATTAGCTTCTTGCATTCCCCATGTAATAACAATTCTGGAGCATCTATTCTTATGTCTCTATGTTGTGTCATTCCTTTATTATTCCTTCTAGAAGTTATGAATGACTTGCTAGCAGTCTGCAGTAAGGGTACAGAGGGGAGGTAACCAGTTGGGGGTGTGTCCCTGCACAGACTGACTCTATCCAATCAGTGTTGCCATTGTCAGTCTGTGCAGGGACACACCCCCAACTGGTTACCGCCCCTCTGTACCCTTACTGCAGACTGCTAGCAATTCATTCATGACTTCTAGCAGAAATAATAAAGGAATGGCACAACATAGATATAAGAATAGATGCTCCAGAATTGTTATTACATGGGGTATACATGAAGCTAATAAAACAGACAGGTCAGGAGCGGTGAAAGGTCCTCTTTAATTCCTCTCACTAATACACCTGAAGAACATTTTAGCCCCCCTCTCGCAGTAGATTTAATAGATCCCCATCACTGTGCTGCGGAAAGGGATGTTTTCCCTCAGTCCGATCCACGCATTACTCTCCTTAGACAGTCTGTACACATAAACACAAGGAATTTATAGGATTAAAAGAGGGTTTTCTGAGATTTCCTCTGGATAGGTCATCTGTATCTGTGTTCGACACCCGGGACCCTCACCGATCAGCTGTTTTGAGAAGTGGTGCTCTGTGGCCTTCTCTCTGCTTTTCCTAGGCTAATGACGACACATTCATGCGTGATGTGGCCTAGGAGCAGCTGAGAGCACAATACAAAGCACGGCCACTATACAATGTGCGGCGCTGTGCCTGGTGAGCACGGAGAAGGCCACGGCGATCACAGGATCACCAATGCCCTCTCTAATCATCAGCTGATTGGCGGGGGTCCTGGGTGTTGGACTCCCACCGATCAGATACTGATGACCTATCCAGAGGACTTTCGATAAAACCTGAATTATTGCAATCAGTTACTATAAAGTACTGTGATAAATTTGGTGGGCTCCATTAAGGATTTCAGCTCTTTCTGACTTCACAATGGTGGATACAAAGGTGGGCCATCCTTATAACAAACATTAATGTGAATAGATTGTGTTACCAACTAATAAACCCACATTGAGCGTCTTCCTTTATTACATTCGGTACTAACGACCTTACACTTCAGTTGTAGAGTGGAGCTTGCGATCCAGTGGAGGTTAGAAGTGTGGAATAAAGGAGGTGCAGAGCCTCGGTAAACTGCAGGAGAAGCCACTGCATGAGTTTTCTGGGAAACTTCTGCTTTCAGAGACAAGTGATAAGAATGTTTATTGTTAAAATACGTCAGAGAATGATCCCGAAAACTTCCCTATTCTACTGCTACCCTAACCCTGCCACCCGCATAACAGCAGCATGGAGGCACAAGTTACATGGACAGGTGTGGTCACGCTGGGTACACCATACCGTAGTAACCCTAGATCACAGACATTACTCATTCTACCTCAGGAGCCCTTTTCGTGGTGAGAATCTGAACCTGCCTGGCTGCAGTGAACATATAGTGAATATGGAGGCTGCAGCATGTCAGTATTCACTCACGTGGACAGAGGGGAACTATACAGCTTGTGACTCAGGGCGGGAGGGGAAGTGGTCAGCACGATGTAGCAGTACCCAAAAGCCACAAACGTCATTTCATAAGACCACAGCGTGCAGACAGCAGGAACACAGGATGCTGCAGACAGTTACTACACGGAGGAAATGTGTAGGTGAAGTCAAAAGGCATCTAAATAGTAAAAATAAGCGGCCCCCTCTGCTATGGCTGTCTCCACTGTCACACACAACATTCACACTGGATAGCAGCATTCAGGGAAGAGGGTCCAAGCATCTAGCATGTCAAGGTGATCCTCAGTATGGGCTTTCCCATCTGAAATGCACTGGCAGATGTTCTTCTTCTCTTCCAGACGTCATGTAGACAATCGCTAGACTGGGGCTGAAAAGTGTCAGTACATGCAGCAAGATAATGGAAGGTTTCCTGGAAGTCCTCAGCTTCTCAAAATCACACATGAAGTTAATGTCAAGGCTTTTTTAGCTACATAGGAGTAGAATACTACCTGGACCCTGAGAATAAAACATGGAGCTGAACATTCACTTCATCTGAGGAATCTACAAAACCATAGAAATCAGTGTATATTAGACAAAGACAAGATAACATACAGATGGGGGTGAGAACAGCAGCAGAGCTCATTTACTGTATGCTGCAGGAACATTTGAGACCTAACCCATGACAAGGATGACAGAGGAAAAGGAAAATGAAAGAAGACCTAAAGATGGACATCTGACAATGCCTCTGGGGTTGGTGTAACAGCAGGAGGGGACACTAAAGAGCAACCAAACGAGTCAGAAAGCTTGATGGGTAGTGCAGTTCGTGTTGGGTCTCCATCAGCCACTACATCTTCCTCTTCATTTCGTTGCAGACTTCACCTACAGATGCCCCCACTTCTCCACAGGAGGGAAGTCTTCCACATCTCCCATTTCATCAAAGGTTTCCTCTCCTTGGGTATAGGTTAATTTGTAGCGTAAGCGAACCTTTTCCTGTGCATCAAGAAGGCAAAATTAAAACTGTCACATCCATCAACTCGGCACATAGAGAAGGAAAGATAAGTAGGTGTATGGCTTGGGGTTCGGGTCGGTAAGTCACCACTAAGTGATCGGGGCAGTGACAGCATTTTACCTGTGTGGGGTTGGCCAGCAGCAGCACCTGAGTGACAGCAGATGGAGGCAGGATTGGGTTGAATGCCGGAAGTTCTGTGCCAGACGCTGGCTGCAATTTTACTCTCATGGTCTATAAGAAGACAGAAAAACTATTAAAGATTACACAAAGTGCGGGTGACGCCAACAATTTGAGATGCCAAATGCCGTCCAACCTTCGGAACAGCAGCCTGAAAACTAATTCCAGTGACAGGGAGTGGAGCTGTACTCAGCATGGAGATCACCACCACCAGGATATCTGGTCTTCCTGCCGGTGCGTCCTGAGCAAAGTGGAAGAGCACGCGGAAACTGCGCTGGTCGTACACAGTGATGGGGAGGATATTACCTGCCAGGAAAACAAAGAACAGAGGCAACTAGAATGCAACAAGACCAAGACTAAAATACAGGAGGCAGACCAGTGATAAATGGCAGCAGCCGCCATTCAAATGAATAGTGCTTCCCACTGGTTCATGAGACACAAACACCTTGCTGGTATGTCCATATACCCAGCTGCACATAGATGGGAGACATGGGTGATGATGCTACTCCTCTTACTGATCCTTACTCGGTTTGATAGACTCCAGAGGCACAGTTACAGCTGTAAGGGAGATATCCATTTTCCTGGGGGACGGCTGCCCTGGAGCAATGAATGTGGGATCTCCCAGTCCATGGGGCTGTGGAAGCATCGGTGCAGATGAAGGAGCTTTACTCTGCAGATCTCGGAGAGTCAGCTTGTGCTGGGTCTTCTCCCTGAAATTAGATAATCAAACCTAATAGAATAATCCTGGTCTCTCAATATTCCCACTGAAACATGGCACCACCTTCCAGACCTCTCCCTGTTATACTGGTATCAGAGGCTACATGGCAGGAAATTACAGAAGCCCCGAATATTCTGTTGTAACTCCTGTTAGGATAAAGCAATCTGGACCAAAAATAAATCTGCTACATACCTTGACATATGAGTATACGATGCTGGAAGTGATCTCTATTCTCTGCCAGACACATTTCGACGTGGCTCTCTATTTCCTGAATCAGCAGCAATTTCACGTTGAATATTTTCCTTCAAATCTTCCACAACACGAGGCATATCCCAAAAGAAGTCTGGTTCACACCATCAATACTCTACAACTCCCTAACGTCTAACTGGTCGCTCCAAAGCAAGGACATCCCAGCTTGTTTGAAGCGCCAAATACTGAGAAGCATATTGCATGTTGTTTTCTTCAGATTGCTTTATCCTAGCGAGAGTTACTACAGAATATTCGAGGCCTCTTTTGAGTGAATTTCCCTGTAGCTAGAAGCACAGTAGCTGCTCACACTGGATATGTACTGGTCACACGGGAGGTATACTGATCATACTTAAGACGAACTGGTCCTGTAATGGCTATACATGACATGACTGGGGGTGTACTAGTGATTAAACTGATTAAAGCACAGATGGGGCAGGGACCATGAGAGGTGGTGACTAATAAAGAAGCTAAAATTAAAACATGCAGAGGCACTCAAGCACTTCATAAATGAACGGTACAAAGCCTAGGGAACGAAAAGCCCTTTCTATGTACTGGAGAGAAGGTGTGGCCGTCATACACAGAAAACAGCAGTCTGAAATGCTGAGCAATCTGCAGTGTAAAGCTCCGAGCCCTGCTTGGGGAAAGGGCCTCTGCACTGAGCTCAGAAGCTCAATGAGTCCCAGAGCCAGCCACTAAAGAAAGATAAAGAACTTTTCTTCAGTTTCCTTATGCTGCTAAGAATGGCACACGTCTAGTGACAGTGAGGGAAGATTTCAGCAATGTTTTAGGATGGATAACATGAGCATTTTTTATTACATTTGCTCAGGTTCCCCTAAAGTGACCTTTTAGGAAGAAGTAACCTCCTCTCCCACCTGGTGACTTGAGATAAACCTGAACTGCTATCTGATCTCACCATGGCATGTGCAGTGCGCTGGGTGGCAGGGACTGCTGCAGCAAGGTCTTTCCGATCAGGTCTAGGTCCTCTAGAGCCTTGGCAGAATGTGGTGCATCATGCATCGTGGATGACACCTTCTCAGGTGAGGCAGCTTCATGGTCTGATGCTGAAGACTGAAAAAGATCCAAATTGTTATTTGTGAAGAGACGGGACACCCAGCAGGAAATGACTAGATACGGGAAGGCTCCATGTCACCCCTGCTCACCCTGACCTGACACAGAAACCACCCTGTATTCCCACAGATACATGGCAAGCAATCATCCACGTGTCTGCACATGCTGGTGCTCCTCTGTGCTCATTACCTGAAAGCTATTCCACGAGGAAGGCTCCAGAGTCTGTGCAGGGGGGACAGGGTCATTTAATCCTAGGATCAGATAATGCAGAAGGTGAGTGACAGACCGTGACAGCTTTCTATACATTCCTGGCATAAACCCATCCTGCCAGAACCTGGAGATCACGTGCAGCTCCACTGTCGCAACCTCATGACCTTGCCCATAGGATTAGGACTGGACCTAGATCCACGGGAATGCATGGAGTCACTACAAAGTCTGGGCAGACCGTGAGTTGCCAGTGATTTATTCTTTAAGTCTTACAGAGGACCGGGCAGCTCTCCTGCCTGTAAATGTACCCTCCAAATATAACAATTCTGCATTACTACTTGTTCCTCAAACCAGAAAAATATTTTCAGATTTTAATAATTCAGACATTTTTGGAAGCAGCGATACCAAAAATTGGGAAAGGGGGCAAGTTGAATGTTTTTTAGTTCCCTTGTAGGACCTGAACATGTGATCCTCTGATTTCTTGTATCAGAGACTGCAATAGAGTACTACTGCAGTCTATGGGATCTTCAGCCTTCATAAGGCTCCTGGAAATTACAGCAACCGACCAGAGCCTGTGGGGGCTCCGACCAGAGGGGGCGCTAACTGCTTAGATCATACACTTGCTATTGACCGTGGCATCTTAGGGTTATTGCTGATTTGGGTAATTGCGGCCAGGTGCCAACTGTATAATAATGTATATGAAGCCAGCTCTATACAACCCGAGAGGGGGGGGGAATCAGTCATAAAAAAAAGTTAAAGGGGTATTTCAGCAGAAAAAGGCCAGGATAGCCACGGTGATTTCTCAACAATTCAGTTGCTGTTCTCGACACAAATGGTTGGGGATTGTGCTCAGCCAATCACTGGGTCATTGCTGCAGCAGGGATTGGCGGAGCGGCGTTCCTAACCATTTCCTGCTGTGTTGAGGTAGGATCAGGAATTGGAGAACCATCCGAGGAATTCCTGCTGCCGTCCTGGTGAGCGCTGTGAAGAGACTGATGCCTGTCGTCACATACAGTGCCTTGTGAAAGTATTCACCCCCTGGAACTTTTCAACCTTTTGCCACATTTCAGGCTTCAAACAAAAAGATATAACATTTTTACATTTTTGGTGAAGAATCCACAACAAGTGGTCACAATTGTGAAGTGGAAGGAAATTTATTGGATCATTTAAACTTTTTTTTGTAATAATAAAACTGAGTGCAGAATTATTCGCCCCCCTGCATTAACACTTTGATTCCAGCTGCGGTCTCTTGGGGGATGTCTCTATCAGTTCTCACATCTAGAGATGACATTCTTGCCCATTCTTCCTCTTTGAGGTTGGATGGAGACGTTTGTGAACAGCAGTTTTCAGCTCTTTCCACATCTTCTCCATTGGATTCAGGTCTGGACTGTGACTCGGCCGTTCTAAGACCTGGAGACCTTTATTTTTGAACCATTCCATTGTAGATTTTGCTTTCTGTTTGGGATCATTGTCTTGTTGGAAGATAAATCTCCGTCCTAGTCTCAGGTCTTTTCATCCAGAATGGTCCTGTATTTGGCTCCATCCATCATCTTCCCTGTCCCTGCTGATGAAAAGCCCAAACCATGATGCTGCCCCCACCATGTCTGACAGTGGGGATGGTGTGTTCAGGGGGATGAGCTGTGCTGCTTTTACACCAAACATATCGTTTTCATTGTTTCCAAAAAGTCTGATTTTGGTTTCCTCTGAGCAGAGCCCCTTCTTCCACATGTTTGGTGTCTCCCAGGTGACTTTTTATGGATATCTGTGAGAAATGTCTTTCTTCTTGCCGCTCTTCCATAAAGGGCAGATCTGTGAAGTGTTGGACTGATTGTTGTCCTGTGGACAGACTCTCCCACCTCAGCTGTAGATCTCTGCAGTTCATCCACAGTGATCATGGGCCTCTTGGCTCCATCTCTGATCAGTCTTCTCCTTGTTTAGAGGGACGGCCGGGTCTTGGTAGATTTGCAGTGGTCTGATACTCCTTCCAGTACAATATGACGCTTGCACAGAGCTCCTTGGGATGTTTAAAGCTTGGGAAATCTTTTGGTCTCCAAATCCGGCTTTAACCTTCTCCACAACAGTATCAGGACCTGCCTGTTGTGTTCCTTGGTCTTCATGATGCAGAACCCTGAGACTATCACAGAGCAGGAGCATTTATACGGAGACTTGATTACACACAGGTGGATTCTATGTATCTTCATCAGTCATTTAGGACGACATTGGATCATTCAGAGATCAGAGATCAACTTCTGGACTGAAAGGAAATGGGACGAATAATTCTACACGAACAACTTTTTAGTTTTATTATTACAAAAATAGTTTAAATGATCCAATAAATTTCCTTCCACTTCACAATTGTGACCACTTGTTGTTGATTCTTCACCAAAAATGTAAAATGTTCTATCTTTTTGTTTGAAGCCTGAAATGTGGCAAAAGGTTGAAAAGTCCCAGGGGGGTGAATACTTTCGCAAGGCACTGTAGCTCACACTCCCAGCAGAGTTTATGGGGAACATAATGCACAGCCAGGTGGGAGTTGTAGTGTCAAATGATTGTATTATCCATCCCCTAATTACCAGCATGCTTCGGATACAGATAAATCCATATTCTGCAGCACTATCACAACTCAGATCAACTACAATCTACTTCTCCTAAGGTTCTGCGCTCAGTCAACCTGATATATAGTCCACATGCATCTCACAATCCTCTCGGGACACACTGTAAAATAGCTTATTCTTCTTTGAAAAATGGACAAGAGTAGGGCAGGTTCTACAACTTGTATACAATGCGGATGTCATCTGTGTGCCGTCCATTTTTTTGTGGACCCATCAAAATGAATGGGTCTGTGTGCGATCCGCAAAAAAAAAACAAAAACAGATCAGATGGATCAAAAGTTGAGTGCATGAGGCCTAAGACACACACTGTGCGTCAGTAGAAAAGTGCTTTATGTTTTACATACTTATCTACATGCCTGCCCCGTGGAAGCTCGGCACACACATCCAACTAGAGCTGGGCGATATGGCAAAAAAATTTTTTGGACGATTCAAGATTTAAATCTCGATTTTCTTATGTTATTAAAAATATAAAAAAATAAATTAAAAAAGCCTACTGTGCCCCCATCAGACCTCAGATCAGCCCATTGTGCCCCATCAGACCTCAGATCAGCAGAATGTGCCCATCAGACCTCAGATCAGCCCAGTGCCCATCAGACTCAATCAGCCACTGTGCCCCCCCCTCAGCCCACTGTGCCCCATCAGACTCACATCAGCCCATTGTGCCCCATCAGACCCACATCAGCCCATTGTGCCCCATCAGACCTCAGATCAGCCCACAGTGCCCCATCAGACCTCAGATCAGCCCACTGTGCCCCCACTCGACCTCACATCAGCCCATTGTGCCCCATCAGACCTCACATCAGCCCATTGTGCCCCATCAGACCCCACATCAGCCCATTGTGCCCCATCAGACCTCAGATCAGCCCATTGTGCCCATCAGACCTCACATCAGCCCATTGTGCCCATCAGACCTCACATCAGCCCATTGTGCCCATCAGACCTCACATCAGCCCACAGTAGTGCCCCCATCAGACATCAGATCAGCCCACAGTAGTGCCCCCATCAGACCTCAGATCAGCCCACTGTGCCCATCAGACCTCAGATCAGCCCATTGTGCCCATCAGACCTCACATCAGCCCACAGTAGTGCCCCATCAGACCTCAGATCAGCCCACAGTAGTGCCCCCATCAGACCTCAGATCAGCCCACAGTAGTGCCCCCATCAGACCTCAGATCAGCCCATTATGCCCTATCAGACCCCACATCAGACCACAGTGCCCCCATCAGACATCAGCCCACAGTAGTGCCCCCATCAGACCTCAGATCAGCCCACAGTAGTGCCCCCATCAGACCTCAGATCAGCCCACAGTAGTGCCCCCATCAGACCTCAGATCAGCCCATTATGCCCTATCAGACCCCACATCAGACCACAGTGCCCCCATCAGACATCAGATCAGCCCACTGTGCCCATCAGACCTCAGATCAGCCCATTATGCCCTATCAGACCCCACATCAGACCACAGTGCCCCCATCAGACATCAGATCAGCCCACAGTAGTGCCCCCTTGAGACCTCAGATTAGCCCACAGTAGTGCCCCCTTCAGCCCTCAGAACAGCCCACTGTGCCCCATCAGACATCAGATCAGCCCACAGTAGTGCCCCCTTCAGCCCTCAGAACAGCCCACTGTGCCCCATCAGACATCAGATCAGCCCACAGTAGTGCCCCCTTCAGACCTCAGAACAGCCCACTAGGCCACCATAAGAATAAAATAAAAAAATCCCTTACCTGTCCTGCGCCGCGGCTCCAGGTCCGGCGCTCCTCAGTCTTCTTCTCCCGGCGCTGCACTGTCACCTGACTGCATGCAGCGTCAGGTCAGAGTGCGCACACTACGTCCTGATGCTGTACGCGGTCAGGACAGTGCAGCGCGGCCCCGGAGAAGAAGAGGAGCGCTGGACACCGGAGCGGAGCCGCGGCGCAGGACAGGTGACAGATTTTTTTTATTTTATCTGGCGGGCCCCATTTTAGGAAAATCAAAAATCGAGTTCACGATTTTCCTAAAAAATAAAATCGTGAGGCTTTCAATTGGCGAATTAATCTAATTAATTTGATTAATCGCCCAGCCCTACATCCAACCCACGCCCATTTCTGTCTGTGCTTCAGGAATAATGGAGAACAGGAGGCCTAATCATGGAAGAAGACAGCCAGTCACCTACACAGAGGGGCAGAGAACTGGCAAGACTGTGCTACAAGCGCCAGAAGGGCTGATGGATGCCGTTTATAAAACCAGGTCTTAGGGATTTCACGGACAATAATCTACTCTTTCTACCATCTGACAACCTGTAGGTATCTGGAGTGGGAGGAAACCAAAGAATCCAGAGGAAATTCCTGAGAACAAGTTGTGGGAAGATTAGAGATCAGGACCCCAAGCACCGAGCCACTGTTTCCCTTGTATACATTGCTTTTACCTTCTAGTAGCTTATTACCTAAGGACATGAGCTCATCATCAAGAAGAGATGTGGATGAGGACAGCTGGCTCAGCGTACAGGGCTGAGATGGAACAGGAGGGCATGATGGAGTCATATCTAATCCTGACAGATCCAGCAGGGCAGAACTGCTAGCTGAGGAAATAACAAAAAGAAAATTACACAGACGACTAGACTAGAGGAAAGCCTCAAAGACCTAGATTTCGCCACTCACCTGGCATGCTACCAGAAGCCGATTCGCCATTGATTTCTTCTCCTTTCACCAGCTGTCGGTAAGTATTGATGACTTGTGTTAAACTATCATTAGCCTGCAGGATTTCCGCTAGAAAATATATAATAGACACAGTGAAATGTGGTCACTTGGTCCAGTCCCTTAAAGACTGTGATGCCTTCAGCAGACCCCTCTAAGACCATAAAACATACTCCTATTAGGCCCCATTTATAACATGGTATTTAATCCTAATTCTGAAATGCCTGTGTGTTCATCTATGACCTTCTCTTACCTAAAGCCTCATCATTGTCTTCTGTATCACTGGCCAAGCGGAAGAGCGTGGGCCTCATCTTCTCACAGCGCTGATACAACTCCTGCCACCCAAGAGATACAGATCACTGATAGAAGAAGGCTTCTCTGGCCCGCTGACCTGTGTCTACCGCACTACACTCACCTTCATTAGGTCCTCGCTGCCTTCAGAAGACTGGCCTCCTCTGAATGCACTCAACAGATCACTCAGTAGTTTCACATTGTTATTCACTTCTTCTATGGCATTTACTCTTTTGGATATTTTCTCCATGCGTTTCTGGTCCTGATGATGAAAGAAGAGCTTAGATGATGAGAAGTACCATACCTGGCATGATCCAGAAACATGGGCAGAATTCTCTTACCTCCTGCACCATCTCTTTAATAAGTTTATTTGCAGCTCGTAAGTCTTCCGGATGTGTGCTCTTCAGCAAACGGGCTAACATCTGAAGACAAAGAAGAGGTTACAGCCGATCACAAGCATTACTGAAGAACCACTGGAGGCACCCTAACTCCTCCACCTCAGCTCATCAGCAGGGAATAAGATGCAAAAGGTGGGATCTGTGTCCTCCAAAGAACGATGAGGAAACTATTCCTCTATTCCTACTCTTGTCACTGTTGAATGTAACAAAGTAGAGTAAACAAGCAACCATGGAAGATGTCTTCTTGCACTTGGGACCATTAGATTGTAGGGTACCATGACAGTGGCTGCCCTAACCCTCATAAAGCCCAGACTGGTGGAGGCTGCAGTGATGATTGACCTTCTGGAGGTCTCACCCATCTGCACACAGGATCTTCACAGTTCACCCAGAGTTTTTGTCCCCTTCTTTACACCCAATCCTATCTCTGAGCTCTTCAGGCAGTTCTCTCCTCTTCATGGCTTGGTTTATGTTCTGATATGCACTGTCAGCTGTGAGATCTTTCATAGACCGGGCTGTGTCTTACCAAATCACGTGTAAGCACCTGAATTTACCACAGATGACTTCAAGTAGAAGATCTCAGACATGATGTAGATAAATGGGAGACCCCAGAGCAAAACGCCAAGTGTCAAAGTGGCAGAAAACATTCGGAGTGCACTGCGTATCCCGAAACAAATCCAGTATAACACAGTAAAATAGCCCCCGCTCATCCCGTTATCCTGATCAGGAGAAGGCAAAAAATCCTTATGAGGTAGAAGCCAATTTTCCTCATTTTACACATTCCTTTTCTAATCTTTCTGGGAACTGAAGTCCACCCTTTCCAGTTGTGCACAATCCTCCATGTACGGTCTGACGTGTAAAGTGGCAGGACTATCTTCTCATCACCGCCATCTATGCCTCTTTTGATGCACCCCATTATCTTATTGGCCTTGGCAGCAGCTGCCGGACACCGGTTTATACAATTAAGTTTATTGCCAACTAAAATTACTCTCCATGTCGGTGTTACACAGAACTTTACAAGGTAACATGTGACGGTGACGTGGATCTTCCCTTGTAATGTAAACAACCTTCAAACTATCCAGATCCATCTGCAGGAGTATAATGTCCTCTCTTGTGTGTATACCGTATTTTACGCCCCATAAGACGCAGTTATTTCCCCCAAAGTGTGTGTGTGGGGAAGGGGGGGGATGTCCCTGCGCCTTATGGGGAGAATGCTAATGAGCGCTTACATTATGGAAGTGCTCATTAGCACCGGAGGACCAGGAAGCGATGAAGACTCTGTACTCACCGCTTCCTGGTCCTCCGCTCGGCTGTGCACAGCGTGAGGGCGCTCTGTGACCTCATGCTGTGCGCGCCATTTCACAGCACAGCCGGCGGCAGCAGGAAGGCAGAGCGTGGGCGGAGAGGAGCGGCGGCGTCCAGCAGCAGGAGAGGTAAGTGCTTTATTTATTTTATGATATATCAGGTTGGGGGCACCATCTGAAGCATAGGGGCTGCTCAAAAGAGGCATAGGGGCTAATATGAGACTGGGGCTGATCAAAAGAGGCATAGGGGCTAATATGAGACTGGGGGCTGATGAAAAGAGGCATAGGGGCTAATATGAGACTGGGGCTGCTCAAAGAGGCATAGGGGCTAATATGAGACTGACACTGATCAAAAGAGGCATAGGGGCTAATATGAGACTGGGGGCTGATGAAAAGAGGCATAGGGGCTAATATGAGACTGGGGCTGCTCAAAAGAGGCATAGGGGCTAATATGAGACTGACGCTGATCAAAAGAGGCATAGGGGCTAATATGAGACTGGGGCTGATGAAAAGAGGCATAGGGGCTAATATGAGACTGGGGGCTGATGAAAAGAGGCATAGGGGCTAATATGAGACTGGGGCTGCTCAAAAGAGGCATAGGGGCTAATATGAGACTGACACTGATCAAAAGAGGCATAGGGGCTAATATGAGACTGGGGGCTGAAGAAAAGAGGCATAGGGGCTAATGTGAGACTGGGGGCTGAAGAAAAGAGGCATAGGGGCTAATGTGAGACTGGGGGCTGAAGAAAAGAGGCATAGGGGCTAATATGAGACTGGGGGCTGAAGAAAAGAGGCATAGGGGCTAATATGAGACTGGGGGCTGATGAAAAGAGGCATAGGGGCTAATATGAGACTGGGGCTGCTCAAAAGAGGCATAGGGGCTAATATGAGACTGACACTGATCAAAAGAGGCATAGGGGCTAATATGAGACTGGGGGCTGATGAAAAGAGGCATAGGGGCTAATATGAGACTGGGGGCTGATGAAAAGAGGCATAGGGGCTAATATGAGACTGGGGCTGCTCAAAAGAGGCATAGGGGCTAATATGAGACTGACACTGATCAAAAGAGGCATAGGGGCTAATATGAGACTGGGGGCTGAAGAAAAGAGGCATAGGGGCTAATGTGAGACTGGGGGCTGAAGAAAAGAGGCATAGGGGCTAATGTGAGACTGGGGGCTGAAGAAAAGAGGCATAGGGGCTAATATGAGACTGGGGGCTGAAGAAAAGAGGCATAGGGGCTAATATGAGACTGACGCTGATCAAAAGAGGCATAGGGGCTAATATGAGACTGGGGGCTGAAGAAAAGAGGCATAGGGGCTAATGTGAGACTGGGGGCTGAAGAAAAGAGGCATAGGGGCTAATGTGAGACTGGGGGCTGAAGAAAAGAGGCATAGGGGCTAATGTGAGACTGGGGGCTGATCAAAAGAGGCATAGGGGCTAATATGAGACTGACACTGATCAAAAGAGACATAGGGGCTAATATGAGACTGGGGGCTGAAGAAAAGAGGCACAGGGGCTAATATGAGACTGGGGCTGATGAAAAGAGGCATAGGGGCTAATATGAGACTGGGGCTGATCAAAAGAGGCATAGGGGCTAATATGAGACTGACACTGATCAAAAGAGACATAGGGGCTAATATGAGACTGGGGCTGAAGAAAAGAGGCATAGGGGCTAATATGAAGACTGGGGCTGATGAAAAGAGGCATAGGGGCTAATATGAGACTGGGGCTGCTCAAAAGAGGCATAGGGGCTAATATGAGACTGACACTGATCAAAAGAGGCATAGGGGCTAATATGAGACTGGGGGCTGAAGAAAAGAGGCATAGGGCTAATGTGAGACTGGGGGCTGAAGAAAAGAGGCATAGGGGCTAATGTGAGAACTGGGGGCTGAAGAAAAGAGGCATAGGGGCTAATATGAGACTGACGCTGATCAAAAGAGGCATAGGGGCTAATATGAGACTGGGGCTGAAGAAAAGAGGCATAGGGGCTAATGTGAGATTGGGGGCTGAAGAAAAGAGGCATAGGGGCTAATATGAGACTGGGGGCTGAAGAAAAGAGGCATAGGGGCTAATATGAGACTGGGGGCTGATCAAAAGAGGCATAGGGGCTAATATGAGACTGGGGGCTGATCAAAAGAGGCATAGGGGCTAATATGAGACTGACACTGATCAAAAGAGGCATAGGGGCTAATATGAGACTGACGCTGATCAAAAGAGGCATAGGGGCTAATATGAGACTGACACTGATCAAAAGAGGCATAGGGCTAATATGAGACTGGGGGCTGAAGAAAAGAGGCATAGGGGCTAATGTGAGACTGGGGGCTGAAGAAAAGAGGCATAGGGGCTAATGTGAGACTGGGGGCTGAAGAAAAGAGGCATAGGGGCTAATGTGAGACTGGGGGCTGAAGAAAAGAGGCATAGGGGCTAATATGAGACTGGGGGCTGAAGAAAAGAGGCATAGGGGCTAATATGAGACTGACGCTGATCAAAAGAGGCATAGGGGCTAATATGAGACTGGGGGCTGAAGAAAAGAGGCATAGGGGCTAATATGAGATTGGGGGCTGAAGAAAAGAGGCATAGGGGCTAATATGAGACTGGGGGCTGAAGAAAAGAGGCATAGGGGCTAATATGAGACTGGGGGCTGATCAAAAGAGGCATAGGGGCTAATATGAGACTGGGGGCTGATCAAAAGAGGCATAGGGGCTAATATGAGACTGACGCTGATCAAAAGAGGCATAGGGGCTAATATGAGACTGGGGGCTGATCAAAAGAGGCATAGGGGCTAATATGAGACTGACGCTGATCAAAAGAGGCATAGGGGCTAATGTGAGACTGGGGGCTGAAGAAAAGAGGCATAGGGGCTAATGTGAGACTGGGGCTGAAGAAAAGAGGCATAGGGGCTAATATGAGACTGGGGGCTGATCAAAAGAGGCATAGGGGCTAATGTGAGACTGGGGGCTGAAGAAAAGAGGCATAGGGGCTAATATGAGATTGGGGACTGAAGAAAAGAGGCATAGGGGCTAATATGAGACTGGGGGCTGAAGAAAAGAGGCATAGGGGCTAATATGAGACTGACGCTGATCAAAAGAGGCATAGGGGCTAATGTGAGACTGGGGGCTGAAGAAAAGAGGCACAGGGGCTAATATGAGACTGACGCTGATCAAAAGAGGCATAGGGGCTAATGTGAGACTGACACTGATCAAAAGAGGCATAGGGGCTAATATGAGACTGGGGGCTGATCAAAAGAGGCATAGGGGCTAATATGAGACTGGGGGCTGAAGAAAAGAGGCATAGGGGCTAATATGAGACTGACGCTGATCAAAAGAGGCATAGAGGCTAATATGAGACTGGGGGCTGATCAAAAGAGGCACAGGGGCTAATGTGAGACTGGGGGCTGATCAAAAGAGGCATGGGGGCTGATTTAAAGGGAACCTGTCACCTCAAAAAGGCATATAAAACCGCCAGTATTACCTTATAATAGCCCCCATGCTGTTCATAATCACATGCTTCATCTGTTACTCTGATGCTCAATAGATTAGAAAAACGATCTTTTAAGCGCTATGAGCGCTATCTTGCTGGTCAGCTTCAAGTCAAGGTAAACCCGCCCCCTAACCGTCCCCTCTCTTCTTTGATTGATAACCTGGAGTGCGGCCAGGATCGCAGAAATCTAGCGCATGCGCAGTGCGCTCCTTGGTAAGATGCAATCCTGTCTCCGGCTGCTGCTGTTAGTTGGGTTTCAGTGGTGTGGGCACTGGCCGGCGCATGTGCAGGGCTTGGACGGACACAGGGATGTCCTTTTGAACAGCAGCACTGTGCTGTCTGAGCATGAGCTGCAGGGAGAAAGTCACCCTCCTTCAAACCCCTGCAGCTGACAGAAGGTGATTTTTTACCTTAATTTTTTCAATCCTGTAGGATGTGGATTTGGAGGGGCGGGGCTTAGCAGGACCTGGGGGCGGGGGTTGTCTTCTGAGGCTGGCCTGAATGGCCACCCTACCTGCCTCCTTAACTGTGACCAGCACTCTGCTCCCTTAAGCGTGTCATCCTGGTGTAAAACTGTATGTATGTGGAGAGTAAGGGACGGGGGGCTTCTATTGGCTCATAAGGGTCATGTGTGTATAGCAGTTGGGATATGAAGATAAATACCTGCAGGCTTCTATTGGCTAATATAGGTCATGTGATGTGCCATTTTGCATTTTTTGGGGAATATCTCAGGAATGGTACGTCCTAGAGAGCTGGGACCTGATGTACCTGTGTGCCAAATTTCGTGATTGTAAATGTGACGATGCGGATTCCTCTATCGAACATAAATACATACAATCAGGTTTATAATATATATATTACTAAATGCATATAAATATATAAGCACATTATCGTATATCGTAGTATATATACAGTAGTATTAATACACACAGTATACTGTTCTCTGTAGTATATATGCAGTATACTGTGCTCTGTAGTATTAATACAGTATACTGTCCTCTGTAGTATATATGCAGTATACTGTCCTCTGTAGTATATATGCAGTATACTGTGCTCTGTAGTATATATACAGTATACTGTCCTCTGTAGTATATATACAGTATACTGTGCTCTGTAGTATTAATACACACAGTATACTGTTTTCTGTTTTGTATATAAATATATATATTTGTTGTACTGTCCTCTGCAGTATACAGTACACTGTCCGCTGTAGTTTATGTATATATACAGTTCTACTGTACTCTATGGTTTTTTTACCGCATACTGTCCTCTGTAATATATAAATACAGTATACTGTCCTCTACTATATTAACAGTATACTGACCTCTGTAGTATATGTATATATATATATATATATATATATATATATATATATATATATATATTTTACTGTACTCTGTAAAATATATACAATAAACTGCCCTCTGCAGTACATATACAGTGTACTGTCCTCTATAGTATATATACAGTGTATTGTCCTCTGTAGTGTGTATATATATATATATATATATATTATATATATATATATATATATCTGTCCTCCAAACAACGAAAATTTCAGCTCACCCTCAATTTACCATAGCCGTGCGAGGAAACCCAGGTAATAATCCAAAATAGAAGCCAAAAAATTCCAGCAAACAGGCCACGGATAAAATCTGTTAAGTTTTTATTTTCATTTAAAATCCGTGTGCTGAAAGGAGTAGAGTGGTCTACGCATTTCAACAGTGTCATAATCATGACTGCTCTGTACTCTGGGCAGCACATGGATTTTAAAAGCAAACCATAAAGGACTTGGATTTTATCCGTGGCCTGTTTGCTGAATTTTTTGGCTTCTTGGAGTATTCTGTCCTCTGTAGTAAATAAACAGTATTCTGTCCTCTGCAGTGTAACACTACAGAGGACAGTATACTGTATATATACACTACAGAGGACAGTAATGGAGGATATACTGTACTGGACTGTAGTATTTAGGTTATTATACTACATAGAGGATATACTATACTGGACTGTAGTATTCAGGTTATTATACTACATAGAGGATATACTATACTGGACTGTAGTATTCAGGTTAATTACTAGAAGGATATACTATTACTGTAGCTGTAGTATAGATTATTACACTACATGGAGGATATACTATACTGGACTGTAGTATTCAGGTTATTTTACTACATAGAGGATATACTATACTGGACTGTAGTATTCAGATTATTACACTACATGGAGGATATACTATACTGGACTGTAGTACTGAGGTTATTATACTACATGGAGGATATACTATACTAGACTGTAGTATTCAGGTTATTATACTACATGGAAGATATACTATACTGGACTGTAGTATTTAGGTTATTATATACATGGAGGATATACTATACTGGACTGTAGTATTCAGGTTATTATACTACATGAAGATATCTATACTGGACTGTAGTATTCAGGTTATTATACTACATGAAGAATATACTATACTGGACTGTAGTATTCAGGTTATTATACAACATGGAAGATATACTATACTGGACTGTAGTATTCAAATTATTATACTACATGGAGGATATACTATACTGGACTGTAGTATTCAGGTTATTATAGTACATGGAGGATATACTGTACTGGACTGTAGTATAGTATACAGGTTATTATACTACATGGAGGATATACTATACTGGACTGTAGTATTCAGGTTATTATAGTACATGGAGGATATACTGTACTGGACTGTAGTATACAGGTTATTATACTACATGGAGGATATACTATACTGGACTGTAGTATTCAGGTTATTATAGTACATGGAGGATATACTGTACTGGACTGTAGTATTCAGGTTATTATACTACATGGAGGATATACTATACTGGACTGTAGTATTCAGATTATTATACTACATGGAAGATATACTATACTGGACTGTAGTATTCAGATTATTATACTACATGGAAGATATACTATACTGGACTGTAGTATTCAGATTATTATACAACATGGAGGATATACTATACTGGACTGTTGTGATCAGGTTATTATACTACATGGAGGATATACTGTACTGGACTGTAGTATTCAGGTTATTATACTACATGGAGGATATACTATACTGGACTGTAGTATTCAGGTTACTATAATACATGGAGGATATACTATACTGGACTGTAGTATTCAGGTTACTATAATACATGGAGGATATACTATACTGGACTGTAGTATTCAGGTTACTATAATACATGGAGGATATACTATACTGGACTGTAGTATTCAGGTTACTATAATACATGGAGGATATACTATACTGGACTGTAGTATTCAGGTGATTGTACTACATGGAGGATATACTGTACTGGACTGTAGTATTCAGGTTATTACACTACATGGAGGATATACTATACTGGACTGTGCTATTCAGGTTATTATACTACATGGAGGATATACTGTACTGGACTGTAGTATTCAGGTTATTATACTACATGAAGGATATACTATACTGGACGGTAGTATTCAGATTATTATACTACATCGAGGATATACTATACTGGACTGTAGTATTCAGGTTATTATACTACATGGAGGATATACTCTACTGGACTGTAGTACTCAAGCTATTATACTACATGCAGGATATACTATACTGGACTGTAGTATTCAGATTATTATACTACATGGAGGATATACTATATTGGACTGTAGTATTCAAGCTATTATACTACATGGAGGATATACTATAACTGGACTGTAGTAATTCAAGATTATTATACTACATGAAGATATACCATATTGGACCTGTAGTATTCAGGTTATTATACTACATGGAGGATATACTGTACTGGACTGTACTACTCAAACTATTATACTACATGGAGGATATACTATACTGGACTGTAGTATTCAGATTATTATACTACATGGAGGATATACTATACTGGACTGTAGTATTCTGGTTATTATACTACATGGAGGATATACTATACTGCACTGTAGTATTCAGATTATTACACTACATGGAGGATATACTAATACTGGACTGTAGTATTTCAGGTTATTACATCTACATGGAGGAATACACTATACTGGACTGTAGTATTCAGGTTATTATACTACATGGAGGATACACTATACTGGACTGTAGTATTCAGGTTATTACACTACATGGGAGATATACTGGACTGTAGTATTCAGGTTATTATACTACATGGAGGATATACTATACTGGACTGTAGTATTTCAGGTTTTACACTACATGGAGGATATACTATGGTGGAGGGGTATCCAGGTTATTATACTACATGAAGGATAATACTATACTGGACTGTAGTTTCAGGTTATTATACTACATGGAGGAATACTATACTGGACTGTAGTATTCGGTTATTATACTACATGGAGGATATACTATACTGGACTGTAGTATTCCTACAGGGATATACTATTGGACTGTAATCAGGTTATTACACTACATGGAGGATATACTATACTGGACTGTAGTATTCAGTTATTATACTACATGGAGGGATATAATAACGGACTGTGTAGTATTCAAGTATTAATACTACATGAAGATATACTATACTGGACTGTAGTATTCAGATATTAACTACATGAGGATATACTATAACTGGTCTGTAGTATTAGTTATTATACTACATGGAGGATACTATACTATATATTCTGGACTGTAGTATTCAGGTTATTAACTCATGGAGATATACTATACTGGACTGTAGTATTCAGGTTATTATCTACTGGAGGATATACTATACTGGTCTGTAGTATTCAGGTTATTATACTATGGAGATATACTATACTGGACTGTAGTATTCAGGTTATTATGTCATGGAACTGTACTGGACTGTAGTATTCAGGTTATTTACTACATGAAGATATTACTATACCGGACTGTAGTATTCAGGTTATTATACTACATGAGGATATACTATGGAGGAATATACTTACTACTGGAATACTGGGAACTGTATATTCGTTATTATACTACACTTACAGGACATGGAGGATATACTATACTGGACTGTAGTATAGGTTATTATACTAATGGGGAGATACTATACTGGACTGTAGTATTCAGGTTATTATACTACATGGATATACATACTGGACTGTAGTATTCAGGTTATTATACTACATGGAGGATATACTATACTGGACTGTAGTATTCAGGTTATTATACTACATGGAGGATATACTATACTGGACTGTAGTATTCAGGTTATTATACTACATGGAGGATATACTATACTGG
>ONZH01027305.1:0-26499 GCA_900303285.1 Rhinella marina
CATTCAGTAGTAAATCTTCCCACTGCTACCCATTGCGTGTCCTCCTAAATTACCATGGCACCGACCTGTGATTCACACCACTCTCAAAGAAGGACTTACAACACCTGCTCCAGGTTTCACTAAGCCACACCCCGACTCTGTCAGGCCACGCCCCTTCCCCCTCCGCAGCCAATGAGAATTGAAAAAATGAAGGTAAAAATAAACTTCTGTCAGCTGCAGGGGTGGGAGGGTGAGTTTCTCTCTGCAACAACACACAGAAACATTAGATGAAATAGACTAATATTAGACTACTACCGTTAAGTAGTAATAAAAGATGTTTTCTTCCACTAAAAGGACTTAAAAGCAACCCCCCCCCAAGGTCCAGCTAAACCACGCTCCCTGGTCAGGCCACGCCCTCTCCCACTTCCGCAGCCAATGGGGATTGAAAAAATGAAGGTAAAAATCAACTTCTGTCAGCTACAGGAATGGGTGGGAAGGAGACTTTCTCTCTGCAATGACACACACAAACATTAAATGAAATAGATTAAATATACCCGTGCGAAGCAATGTTTTCTTCCACTGCTACCCACTGTGTTTCCTCAAATTACCATGGCATTGACCTATAATTCAGGCCACCCTGAAAAGAAGGACCTAAAAGCACCCCCCCTCCAAGGTCCCGGTTTCTGTCTGTGTGTCTGTCCGTCTGTCTGTTCTCTATGCGCGACCAAACTACTGGACTGATTTTCACCAAATTCGGCACACAGGTACATCAGGTGTTCGGGAAGGTTTTAGACCAGGTCTCATCTCTCTAGGACATACCGTTCCTGAGATATTCCCAAAATATGATCTCCATTAGCCAACATTACAACTGGGAACTTTGGTTTTAAACTCCAACTGCCATTCTATGCAAAGGCACACACAGGGAGGGCAGGTTTCCATAACAACCAGGTAATTATCAGCAACTGAGGATCTCATCCATTTCTATTTACTGACACTGTTAAAGGTATTTCGGTTACTATAAATATAACTTATGTTTTTTTTATTACTACAGTTCAGTAGTAATAAAAGATGTTTTCCTCCACTGCTGCCCATTGCGTGGCCTCATAAATAGGCATGTTTTCTTCCACTAAAAGGACTTAATTCAGGCCACCCTAAAAGAAGTACTTAAAAACCCCGCCCCAGGTCTCACTAAGCCACACCCCCGACTCCATCAGGCCACACCCCTTTCACTCCGCAGCCAACAGAAATTGAAAAAATAAAGGTAAAAATCAACTTCTGTCAGCTGCAGGGATGGGTGGGAGGTTGACTTTCTTTCTGCAACAACACACACAAACATTAAATAAAATAGATTAAATACATCCATGCGAAGCGTCTTGCTAGTCCACGCCCCCGACTCTGTCAGGTCACGCCCCCTCCCACTCCGCAGCCAAAGGGGATTGAAAAAATGAAGGTAAAAATAAACTTCTGTTTGCTGCAGGGGTGGGAGGGTGAATTTATCTCTGCAACGACACACAAAAATTTTAGATGAAATAGACTAATTATAGACTACAACCGTTCGAAGCGTCTTGCTAAGCCATGCCCCAACTCTGTCAGGCCATGCCCCCTCTCACTCCGCAGCCATTCTGCAATGACACACAGAAACATTGAATGAAATAGATTAAATGCACCTATGCGAAGCGCTTTGCTAAGCCACGCCCCCGACTCTGTTATGCCACGCCCCCTCCCACTCCGCAGCCAACAGAGATTGAAAAAATAAAGGTAAAAATCAACTTCTGTCAGCTGCAGGGATGGTGGGAGGTTGACTTTCTTTCTGCAACGACACACAGAAACATTAAATGAAATAGATTAAATACAACCATGTGAAGTGTCTTGCTAATCCACGCCCCCGACTCTGTCAGGTCACGCCCCCTCCCACTCCGCAGCCAACGGGGATTGAAAAAATGAAGGTAAAAGTAAACTTCTGTTTGCTGCAGGGGTGGGAGGGTGAATTTCTCTCTGCAACGACGCACAAAAATTTTAGATAAAATAGACTAATTATAGACTACTGTTTGAAGCGTCTTGCTAAGCCATGCCCCCAACTCTGTCAGGCCAGGCCCCCTCTCACGCCACAGCCATTCTGCAACGACACACAGAAACATTATAGGCATCAAAACTATGAATTAACACATCTGGAATTATATACTTAACAAAAATGGAGGAACGCTCTGAGTCTGACCCCTGGCTTCATATGTATACTGTATCAGAGATGACAGCAGATTATCCGGCTGAGACTGAGATGAGCGTGCCATCCATTCCACTACCTCATCCACTTTCTCCTCCACTACAATTTTGCGCCTTGGTGGGTTAGCCTGGTGAAACAACAGCCAAGTGTTGCGAATACTACAAGTAGATGCTCCGGCTACAGGTCCTTTGGCACTTCTGACCTGTGCCACCTTCTCCTATTTTTTTAGAGCTCGAGGTCTGGTTGGGAACTGCATCCCTTTTGCTTATCCATTCCAGACATTTTTCAATTCACTCTGTGGCCCTGCAGCTGGTCTTTGTCCCTGTATGTCCCTGTCTCTCCCTATCTCTCCCTGTCTCTCTCTCCCTGCCTGATTAGTTACTAGCCCTGAACTGGCCCTGCACTTGCCCTGTAGTATCCCTGATATCTGTAATATGGATTCCCAGAGCAATTACACCCCAATTTTCACAAAACAGGTCTCAGAGTCTCATAACTTCACACACAGTACTTCTGCTCGTCTCAGCAGCCGCAGCAGAAGTGATGCGTCACTGGCTTACCGAATCTGAGCCAACCAGAGCAAGCCCTGCCCACTCGGTCAGGTGAGCGCTTTCTTCCCGGGCTTTTGCGCACGATAAACGAACTAACAGTAAAATTTGGCTAATGAATTTAATTGGTACGCACCAGCGTATAGAGTAACTTATATGTAGCAATAACGTATAATTTATAGGACAACTAGCGAATGCGTACAAAGCTGAAGCGAATCACCTAATATTCGGATTCGCTTTGCAGCTAAAAATTTCCAAGATTCGATATGAATCAATGAATCAACGAATAGATTTGCTCATCTCTATTAGGAAACATATATTTACTTGTAAGTTAAGCGCAAGTGCTGGCAAAAATTACACGGATGATGCACTCCGATACAACCGGTATATCACATAAAGGAGGTATAATTCACATAGTGGTATAATTGTGGGACTCCTACACTCATAAAGCCTATGCACAAAGTGAAAGGGCTGCCAAAAATTACAAGGGACAGGCACTCCAATAGCCCCTTTATTACACATAAAGGAGTGCATCAGACAGACCCTTGAAAAATTCGGATTGATGGCCTGCAGCTGATACTCAAAAACAATAGGAGTGACATACAGCAGAGCTGAACGTGTTAAAAATTATGGTTGACATGCTGCTGCTGAACTGACCTTCGAAAAAATTTTGGGTGACATGCTGCTGCTGCGCTGACCGTCGAAAAAAATTATGGTTAAGGCACAGAAGGATCGCTGAGGACGTTGACACGGTCAACTAGGTACTCCTTCACCATCTTCCAAAACTTTTCCCTCCTTGTAACACAACACGGAGACTTAGGGGGGAATTTATCATTAGGAAAATATTTGAAGTCAGTTTTGCTTCAGTCTGTGTTGGAGTACTTTCTGCCACATTTATCAAACGTCACAGGTTGTTTGATAAATGTGGCTTGTCCTTAAACCTAACACTTCTGTCTAGAGAAGCTACTCCACTTTTCCTACTCCACCCTCCTCCTGGAGTGAGATTGCGACTATTTTGCGACTTTTTTTAAAAAGTCGCAATGATAAATCTGGAGTGAAACTCATTAACATGGCTAACCACACCCACTTTTCCACCCATATTACAAACTGGAGTGAGTGGTGTACACATGCAAAAAGTCGCAAAAAAATGCGCAAAAAAGTCGCAAAAGCCCTATCGTGCGACTTTTTGAAGACAGAATTCTGGAGTGAAGGTGTGATAAATCAGGGCCTTAGACTTTTCCACATGCAGAGCATCCGCCTTTATTGTGAGCAGTGAGCTTTTTAGAAGTGGGATGGTTACGCTGATAATTGCATTATCGCCGCTCACCATCTGTGTAGATTCATCAAAGTTGCGTAAAACCTCACAGAGGACAGACATCAATGTCCACTCGTTGCTTGTGAAGAGCCGAAGTTGACTAGAAAGGAGCCGACCGTGTTGCAGCTGGTATTCTACTACTGCCCTCTGCTGCTCACAAAGCCTGCCCAACATGTGGAAAGTGGAATTCCAGCGCGTGCTCAGGTCGCAGAGCAGTCGGTGAGCTGGCAACCGCAAGCGCTGCTGCAGCGTTCCACTTCCTCACTCTGTTCCTCCTCTTGACATGGTGAGCTAACAAGAACCTGACTTAACTGCGTCTCAACCTCATCAACAACCTCTTGAGGCACTAGTTGACCATTAACTTATTGGTAACTGTGTCTCATCATCATCATGCACCTCGTGAGACGCTACTTGCCGTTCCCCACCGTCATCTTCTTGAGACTGTGTTTGCTCAATAGGTTGGGAATCAGGGCATAATATCTCCTCATGTCCCACTTCAAGCAGCCTTGGCGAGAGGGCCAAGCCAAGGAAAGGTGATGAAAAAAGGTCCTTGGAATATCCGAATGTGGGATTAGTTCTTTGCCCAGATTCTGCATGGTGGGAGGAAGAAGGATCAGGGTGAAGATGCGGTTGCCCAGACTCTTGGCTACTGAGACTGGAATTTGTGGAAGAGGGGGTGGTGCTTAACCGACTGGAAGCATTATCACCTGAAATCCAATCGACTACCTGCTCGCACTGGTGTGGCGACAAGAGTTGTGTCTTGCGCCGCCCTGAAAACTGTGACATGAAGCTAGGAGTTTTGGATGACTTTGTTTCTTGGGCTCTACCAGCAGGCACAGTTTCACCGCGTCCAGAGCCATGGCCTCTGCGTTCACCATCAGCAGCACGCACACTTCCCTGTCCCTTACTGCTCGCCTTGCGCATATTATATAGTATATATGCAACTTTGTCACAAGTACAGTGGGGATGATTTTTACTAAGTGTAACATCAGAAAAATTTAATTGAATGTCAAATATTTATTATAGAGTAGCCGCAAATGAGGAACTGCGGCCTAAATTAACGGTACAAAAAAATGCCAACGGATGTCAGGTATATAGACTTTTGAAAGGTTCTAATACACAGGCTGTGCACGTACTGGTAGCGTCAGGGCACACTTGCGTTCTTTTTGCCCCAAAAGAAAAAAAAAGGCAGCCAGATATAACAATGGACTTTTATGACTTTGGAACAGAAACACTAGCCCTACCTAGCCAAATCCTATCCCTACAGTATAATTCCCTCCTTGCGCAAATGTTATACAGCAGCCGCAGCTGAGGAACTGCGGCCTAAATTAACGGTAGAAAATATACCAACGGATGTCAGGTATATAGACTTTTGAAAGCTTCTAATACACACGCTGTGCACGTACAGGTAGTGTCAGGGCGCACCTGCGTTCTTTTTGCCCCAAAAGAAATAAAAAAAATGCAGCCAGATGTAACAATGGACTTTGGTGTCTTTTGAACAGAAATACTAGCCCTGCCTATCCAAATTCTATCCCTACAGTATAAGTCCCTACTTGCGCAAATGTTATACAGCAGACGCAAATGAGGAACTGCGTCCTAAATTAACGGTAGAAAAAATAGTAACGTATGTCAGCTATATAGACAACAGAAAGGCTATAATGCACACTTTGTGCACGTACTGGTAGTGTCAGGGTGCACTTGCGTTCTTTTTGCCCCAAAAGAAATTTAAAAAATGCAGCCAGATATAACAATGGACTTTGGTGTCTTTTGAACAGAAATCCTAGCCCTGCCTATCCAAATTCTATCCCTACATTATAAGTCCCTACTTGCACAAATGTTATACAGCAGACGCAATTGAGGAACTATGCCCTAAATTAACAGTAGAAAAAATAGCAACGTATGTCAGCTATATAGACAACAGAAAGGATATAATGCACACTTTGTACATGTACTGGTAGTGTCAGGGCGCACTTGCGTTCTTTTTGCCCCAAAAGATTAAAAAAAAAGCAGCCAGATAAAACAATGGACTTTGGTGTCTTTTGAACAGAAATACTAGCCCTGCCTATCCAAATTCTATCCCTACAGTATAAGTCCCTACTTGCGCAAATGTTATACAGCAGACGCAAATGAGGAACTGCGGCCTAAATTAACGGTAGAAAAAATAGCAACGTATGTCAGCTATATAGACAACAGAAAGGCTATAATGCACACTTTGTGCACGTACTGGTAGTGTCAGGGCGCACTTGCGTTCTTTTTGCCCCAAAAGAAATAAAAAAATGCAGACAGATATAACAATGGACTTTGGTGTCCCTCCTTGCGCAAATGTTATACAGCAAAACGCAAAGGAAGTACTGCAGACTTAACAGCAGAAATAATAGCAAAGGATGTCAGGTATATAGTATACAGAGAATAATACAGCATGCAGCAGCTGCACTGGTGGCGTTAATGGCAGGCCACCTAGCATTATTTTTAACACCCCCAAAATAAAATAAAAAGTTTGCCAGCAAGATATAATAGTCCTTAAAAGGGCTTTTTGGTTTTTGAAACAGAAATTCTATTCCTGCCTAGCGTGCTTCTCTTGCTACACTATTTGTCCCTCCTTGCAGCAGCTCTACCTGCTCGGTCTGAGCCGGTCACATGTCACCGGGTGCTTTATAGCACCCGATGACGCGTTCCCGGCCTGCCAATCACTGTAATGCCAGTAGCTAACATGGCTACTGGCATTACAGTGAATGCCAGTACCTTCCCACACGCTAATTGACGTGGTCCCGAGCGCTGCCATGTTCGGCCGAATACTATATTCGGCCGAACATGTTCACTCAACACTACTTATGACCTATCCTCAGGATAGGTCATCAATATCAGATCGGCCAGGGTCTTCCGGCACCCCGACGATCAGCTGTTTGAAGAGAGGGCAGCGCTCATGAGAGCTGCTTTCTCTGCTCTGTTCACTTGCTCGCCGCAGCATTTGCAGTGATGAGCAGTAAACAGAGCAGAGAAGGCAGCGCTCGTACAAAAAATAAAACGGACAACCCCTTTAAAGACATACTTGGAAAACATTTCATACAGCCCTAGGGCATACAGGAGAATACAGTGCCACATATGTACCTCTTACATCTTGACTTCTCTTCTCTGATGTAGACGTTCTGTTTCCTCTTCTTCTACTGTCAGACCAGACCGCCATGGTGACTTCTTTCAGCAGCGCCTCGTCTCTGCAGAGTTTAACAAACAGACATCTTACTTTCCTACTTTTCCGTCATCCTCTCACCTTCTCAACACCCCATCCTGTCCCCCCACCCCCAATACTATACTGCAGAAACTGTCTCCCTGAAATTACTGGTACCACACAGAAGAACAATACCCCCTTACCTTTCCCCATATACAACCCCAGATGAGACCCCCCATCTTCAGACCCCCATATAAGATGCCTATTAGACCTACAAACCTCCATATCTGACCCCCATTAGACCTCCAGACCCCCAATCAGACCCCCATTAACCTCCAGACCCCCATTAAAACATTCTTTAGACCCCCAGTTCAGACCCTTCAGACCCCCAGTCAGACCCCCTTCAGCCCCTAATCAGACCCCCTTCAGACTCTTCTGGCCCTAATCAGACCACCTTCTGGTCCCCATATCAGACCCCCCCTTCTGGCCCCCATATCAGACCCCCTTCTGGCCCCCATATCAGACCCCATTTAAGTGCCCCCTTGTGGCCCCATATCAGACCCCTTCTAGCCCCATATCAGACCCCCTTTAGGCCCCCATATCATACTCCCCTTCTAGCCCCCATATCAGACTCCCCCTTCTGACTCCCCTTTAGACCCCCCTTCTGACTCCCCCTTTAGGCCCCATATCAGACCTCAGATCAGACTATAAACAAATAAATAAAACTTACCTCTCCTGGTCCACCGCTCCTCTCCCTGTCCTGGCTGTCTCCTCTTCTCAGGGCCCGCACTGAAGTCACCTGACCTCCTGCAGGCAGTCAGGACACAGAAGCGCAAGCCCTGAGAGGAGCAAGCAGGAGGAGGGGTAAGTACAATACAGCGCTACCAGCGCTTCACTCTCCCTCCTCCTGCATACTAGCACCACTGGCATTGGGGGCCCTCTAGGCCCCCCTGGCTTAGGGGACCGGTCTAAACTGTGACCGCTGCGACCCCTATAGTTACGCCAGTGTGGTCTGAGCATCTGATATGGGAGTCTGAGCATTTGATTTGGAGGGTCTAAGTATCCATATGGGCGTCTGAGCATCTGATATGGGGGCCTAAGCATCTAATATTAGGGTCTGAGCATTTGACATGGACACCTGAGCATCTGATATGAGGGACCGAGTATCTGATATGAGGATCTAAGGATCTGATATGAGGGTCTGAGGACTTGATAGCGGGTCTGGGGATCTGATATTGTGGTCTGAGAATTTGATAAAGGGGTCTAAGCATCTGATATGGGGACCAGAGCATCTGATATGCAGGGTATGAGCATCGATATGGTGGTCTGAGCATCTGATATGGAGGGTCTGAGCATCTGATATGGTGGTCTGAGCATCTGATATGGGGGTCTGAGCATCTGATATGGGGGCCTAAGCATCTAATATGGGGGTCTGAGCATTTCATATAAGGGTCTGAGTATCTGACATGAGTGTCTGAGCATCTGATATGAGGGTCCGAGGATCTGATATGAAGGTCTAAGGATCTGATATGGGAGTCTGAGGATCTGATATGGTGGTCTGAGGATCTGATATGGTGGTTTGATTTGAGGTCTGATATGGAGGAGTCTGATCTGAAAGGATGGGGGTATGTTTTGGATTGTAACACATTATAGGGGGTATTTTGTACTGGTGCACATTATATGGGGGCATTTTTCTACTGGCACACATTGTACAGAGAATTATTACTACTAAGGGACTATGGGGAACATGATTACCAGTATGGATATTATTACTTTTGGGGCACAATAGGGACATTATTACTATTGGGGCACTGTTAACACTGAATGCACTCTGGCAGATTATTTCAATTGGTAGGACTTTGGGGAGCACTGTTACTGTGGGGGGTACTATGGCACAGTATCAGCTTAGCATAACTATTTTTGGAGGACATTATAGATACACTATTAGTGTCAGAAATACTATTTACTGAGTGCAGTTATTTTTATTTTGTTAGTTTGTTATTGTTATTTTATTTTCAGTATTTATCGTCTTTTTGTTAAACTCTGCAGAGACAAGAGATGGCTGAAAGAAGTCATCATGGCTATTTGGTCTGCATGGAGAAAATGAGGAAAGAGAATGTCTACTGTACATCAGAGAAGACGTCACTGGATATAAGAGGTATGTGCACTGTATTCTCCTGAATGTTTGTAGCGCTGCATGTAATGGTTTCCAAGTATGTTTTTAACAGTTGGGCTGGAGGCAAGGTGTTAGGTTGAGAATTTGACATGGGAGAACTCCATTTCAATTTTTGCCTCAGGCAACAGAAAGGCTAGGTGCACCCCTGCTACACAACACTGAGGGAAGGAAGGGGCAGGGACTAGGCACATTCTTTGCACAGGGGCCCTCTGCTGTCTGTGTCTGCCCCTGGTGTTGACTAACAAATTTGACTTTAGTCTAACCCTAAGGGTGTCATTAAATATTAGCAAAGTTTTGTAAAATTTGATTCGGCTGCTTCACCAAATTTTACATAATAATCTGCATTTCTTTGTAAGTAGCGATTGCGCCACTCCCCGTCATTGTACCCCTCAGATGCCACGTTCTTACATGATCGAGGCATCTGATATACTGTACATAAAAGAGTGTAGAATACTTACCTGATTAATTTGCTTGTGACTTGCCGGCAGCCACCATCTTGCTTGAAGGTATACTGTAAAATCTTCTGTGGCCCGAGATAAAGTCATCATGCCGGCTGGCATGGTAACGTCATACATCACCGCGCATGGGATCTTGAGCGAGATCTTCCACAAAGATGGGAGTGGGCGGCCCGTCACGAGCAAATGGAGCACAATGCAGGAAAACCACCAAGCCACTATCTCCTGGAGTAGTCTATGTGTGATTGACAGCTGACAGACTGGCATAACTATAGCCGTAGAAGCCATTGCGACTGCTATAAGGCCAAGACAAGCAGGGAGCAGGCTGAGCAGGAGGGCTAATTGATGGCCCAATACTCTCTGCAGCAGGAGCTCAGGACCTGCATAGTGTACAATGATAATTAAAAGCAAGCAGATTCCTCCTGTGTCCATCGTTGCATTAGCGTCAGCACTCAGGAGGACATTCAGTTTCATGATTCTGATAAAGAACATCATTACACATGTCAGCACTCTGAGCCAGACCAGAAACAGTTTAGGTCAGAAAAGGAGACTGGAGAGCACAGCCAGCAGTAACACTTCTGTGGGCATCAGAGGGAGGAGACGGGGGAGTGAAGACTGTGACTGTGTAGGTCAGGCAAGCGTGTTACTATAGTAGATATATGATCTGTTAGAGCTGGTATATGGAGTTGGCATAACAGCGGTTGTAGTAATGTAGGATCGTTGGTCAGAGAGCAGGGTGGAACATCATGGTTTTGTCTAAATTCAACTTCATCATAAGATACTTCTGAGGGCAGAACAGTACATGAAGCGATCATGCTGAGGTGACTGCAGCCATTACTGTTAGTGTTCAGTACATGCAGTGTGTGCACCTCCACAGCTCTGTATGTCCTAGTTTACCCACAGTTCTTGTGCTTCTTCACCTGATGGAAACATGATGTAAAGCAGGGGTGCACAACCTGCGGCCCGGGGGCCACATGTGGCCCTTAATACCATTCTGTGCGGCCCCCAACCATCTGGTAACAGACATGTATGTCTATGTCTTGTGGCTGCTCACATGTATTTTTCATGTATTCCCCCATTAGATGGGAGTCCTGGATGTGTAACCAGACACTTATAGTATATACAGTATGTACAATACACCATAAATACAATATTTCAGTTGTTAATACCCCTTTAAATTTTATTTTCGGCCCTCGTGATTGGTTCAGTCTGGCAATGTGGCCCCCAACCAGAAAAAGTTGTGCACCCCTGATGTAAAAAAACAGTGGACATACAGCCTTACCAGTGTCTTATAAGCTGAAGGACTCCAGGCCAGCTCCTCATTTCCATACCTCCCAACTTTGTAAAGAGACAAAGAGGGACATATTGTGCGGCGCGCATAGTGCGACGCGGCAAGTTTTTTCAGCACTAGGCCACGCCCCTAACTCCACCCACTATAAGCTAATCACCCAGTCCCCTTACTGTACGGGGATAATAAACACAGTGATGTCACCGTACAGGGATAATAAATAGTGATGTCACAGTACAGGTATAATAAATACAGTGATGTCACGGTACAGGGATATTAAACACAGTGATGTCACAGTACAGGGATAATAAACACAGTGATTTCACTGTACAGGGATAATAAACACAGTGCAGTCCCCTCACAGAAAGTTAAAAAAAAATAAAAACCTTATACTTACCTTTTTTTCTAGCTGCAGAATCACCAGCAGGAGATTTTCTTCTCTTGTCTAGAGGGGGCGGAGCCAATGCTGACTGTCGGCCGGCCCCGCCCCCTCCCAGACATGAGACAGAAGGTACGGAGAGAGCTGGGTGGCAAGGGGGGGACTCGGAGGATGAGTCTGCTTCTTCTTGCAACAGGCATCTGTCTCTGCATCCTATGGACGCAGAGACAGCTGCCAGAGACTGGGACATAGCTCCCCCGTACCGGTACAGCGGGACAGCCACTGCAATCAGGGACTGTCCTGCTGGATCCGGGACGGTTGGGAGATATGCATTTTTTCCTGTTACGATACTGACTACAAGCAGATGATGCGAGTGGCTACCCTTCCCACCCCTTGTGATACCTGCTACTAGGATGTGCATAGCTCGGGCATTAAATTGGAATTTCTAGTTCTCTCTATAGATATGGCAGGCTTTACTGTTATCTGCAGCTGTTTGTGAACTTGACTAGGAGCAGGAGTGGGGATTACATTGAGGGATAGGGTTGTGGAGCAGTTGCTGGTTGGGGGGCTGTTCAAAAATTTGCTATCGGGGTTGCATGGGGGGGAAGAGGTTGTGGGGAAGTTGCCGTTGTGGTGGTGGTGGTGGGGGGGGGTTCTGTGCAAAAATTTTCTGTGGGGCCCACTCATTTCTAGCTGTGCCCCTGCCCAGAGGGTTAGATATGTTCTAGCAGTCAGATGAAATCTGACCAGCCAAGGTCAGGGCTGGATGAATACATGCTTATTAGAGATGAGCGAGCACTAAAATGCTCGGGTGCTCGTTATTCGAGTCGAACTTTTCCAGATGCTCGGGTGCTCGTTTCGAATAACGAACCCCATTGAAGTCAATGGGAGACTCGAGCATTTTTGCGGGGGACCAAGGCTCTGCCTAGGGAAGGCTGGGTGAAAACCTGGAAACATCAGAAAATGATGGAAACACCACGGAAATGGACAGGAAACAGCAGGGGCAGCATGCATGGATGCCTCTGAGGCTGCCTAATCCCACCATTACCCCAAATTCTCAGGCAACAGCCTGGTGGTTACCCTCATGGCAATTGTGCTCACCCAGACCAAGAAAGGCGAGACACATGCCCATCACATGTTAGGGAAGCACCCAACTAGGTGCAACGAAGGTCCATCACCGCCTGCAGGTGACACCACTACTCATGCTGGCACTGCAGCTAAAATCAAGTTTAGTATCTGTTCTTATCAGTTGCTATGCCTGCTGGTGGTATAGTGGTGAGCATAGCTACTTTCCCAAGCAGTTGATGCGGGTTCGATTCCCCATCTATCGCAGGAGGCAATCAATCATACAATAAACCCCCTGGAAATTGAGGGGGCATGTAGGTGGGGGGGGAAGGAGGTTTTCGCTGGAAGAGCCAGAGGAGTGCCCCTGGGCTAGCGTGTGTGGTGGTGACAACAGCCGGACTGGATTTGGGAAAACTGTTGCTTTAACCCGTATGGTATCGATTCTTCTCAGTTTAATACCGTATACGTCCCCTATCTTGGGACCCTATGTTTAATGGATTTTTCGAACACGGAAAACGGAAAAAGAGCTTGCTCTGGCCAGGGGAGTGTTTTTCCCACTGCAGCTAAGGGGACGTGTCCATGCTCTGCTATCACAGGTCAGGAGGCAGATAAAAGAAGAACAAAAACAAACATGAGTGCAACTTCTGATACGTCCCCTATCCGGCTAAATTGTTTGTAGAGTGGGCCTGTAGGTGGGGGGGGGCAGGCTGGGGCAAGGAGGTTTCGCTGGAAGAGCTAGAGGAGTGCCCCCTGGGCTAGCGTGTGTGGTGGTGACAACAGCCAGAATGGATTTTTGAAAACTGTTGCATCAGCCGGTACAGTCGTAAATTATGAACTTGATCAAGTGTAGCATGTGTTCTCTGTATTCTTCTCAGTTTAATACCGTATATGGCAGCTATCCGGAAAAATAGTTTGGAGAGAGAGAAAGATAGGAAAAAGACGTCAATTGTTTGGAGAGAGGGCCTATAGGTGGACCTCTAGAAAAATTGTTTCAATAGAGGGCCTGTAGGGGGCCCTCCTGAAAAATTGTTTGAAGAGAGGGCCTGTAGGTGGACCTCTGGAAAAATTGAATAGAGGGCCTATAGGGGGCCCTCCTGAAAAATTGTTTGAAGAGAGGGCTTTGTAGGTGGACCTCTGGAAAAATTGTTTGAATAGAGGGCCTATAGGGGGCCCTCCTGAAAAATTGTTTGAAGAGAGGGCCTGTAGGTGGACTCTGGAAAAATTGTTTGAATTAGAGGGCCTGTAGGGGCCCTCCTGAAAAATTGTTTGAAGAGAGGGCCTGTAGGTGGACCTCTGGAAAAACTGTTTGAATAGAGGGCCTGTAGGGGAACTCCTGAAAAATTGTTTGAAGAGAGGGCCTGTAGGGGGCCCTCCTGAAAAATTGTTTGAAGAGAGGGCCTGGAGGTGGACCTCTGGAAAAATTGTTTGAATAGAGGGCCTATAGGGGGCCCTCCTGAAAAATTGTTTGAAGAGAGGGCCTGTAGGTGGACCTCTGGAAAAATTGTTTGAATAGAGGGCCTGTAGGGGGCCCTCCTGAAAAATTGTTTGAAGAGAGGGCCTGTAGGTGGACCTCTGGAAAAACTGTTTGAATAGAGGGCCTGTAGGGGGAACTCCTGAAAAATTGTTTGAAGAGAGGGCCTGTAGGGGGCCCTCCTGAAAAATTGTTTGAAGAGAGGGCCTGGAGGTGGACCTCTGGAAAAATTGTTTGAATAGAGGGCCTGTAGGGGGCGCTCCTGAAAAATTGTTTGAAGAGAGGGCCTGTACGGGGCCCTCCTGAAAAATTGTGCTAAAAGAGTGCCAGTTGGACCTCTAAAAAATTGTGTTTTTTGGGTCAGCGTTAGGCAAAGACGATATGGAGGAGGAGGAGGAGGAGTAGAGAAGAGGAGTAGAGAAGAGGAATCGGATACATAAGTTATTTAAATCTTTAGCTGCTTTCCCCCGGAGGAGATTTGAATTCCGGTGAAATCCAGGCTTTGTTCATTTTAATAAGCGTCAGCCTGTCAGCGCTGTCAGTTGACAGGCGTGTACGCTTATCGGTGATGACGCCACCAGCTGCACTGAATACCCGCTCTGACAGCACGCTAGCGGCAGGGCAGGCCAGCACCTCCAAGGCGTACAGCGCCAGTTCAGGCCACGTGTCCAGCTTTGAAACCCAGTAGTTGTATGGAGCAGAGTGATCGCTACGGACGTTGGTATGGTCAGCTAGGTACACCCTCACCATCTTTCTGTACAGCTCCCCCCTACTCTGCCTAGACTGGGGACAGGTGACAGTGTCTTGCTGGGGTGACATAAAACTGGCAAAGGCCTTGGAGAGCGTTCCCCTGCCAGTGCTGGACAAGCTGCCTGCTCGCCTCCTCTCCCCCGCTACTTGGCCCACAGAACCATGCCCTCTGCCGCTAGCGGCGTCAGATGGGAAGAATTGTTTCAGCTTGTGCACCAGGGCCTGTTGATACCTATTCACTCTCATACTCCTTTCCTCTGCAGGGATGAGAGTGGAAAGGTTCTGCTTGTACCGTGGGTCCAGGAGAGTGAACACCCAGTAATCGGTGTTGGAAAAAATTCTTCTAACGCGAGGGTCACGGGATAGGCAGCCTAACATGAAGTCTGCCATGTGCGCCAGAGTCCCAACACGCAAGAATTCCCTCTCCTCACTGACCTGACTCTCCATTTCCTCCTCCTCCTCCTCCTCCTCCAAGTCCTCCTCTTCAGCCCATACACGCTCAAGAGTTAAGGACTGAGCACTGGTACCCTCTACTGTCTCGCCGACATTCTCCTCCTCTTCCTCCTCATCCTCATCCCCCTCCTCCGATAGGCGCTGAGAAACAGACCGGAGGGTGCTCTGGCTATCAAGCGACGTATCTTCCTCCACCGTCTCTTGTGACAAGCGCAAAGCATCCGACTTGATGCTGAGCAGTGAGTTTTTCAAAAGGCAAAGCAGCGGGATGGTGAGGATGATAATGGCGGCATCGCCGCTGACCATCTGTGTTGACTCCTCAAAGTTGCTCAACACCTGGCAGATATCAGACATCCACGTCCACTCCTCATTGTAGACTTGAGGAATCTGAGAGACCTGACTACCAGTTCTGGTGGAAGATGACATCTGGCAGTCTACAATAGCTCTGCGCTGCTGGTAAACTCTGGATAACATGTTTAATGTGGAATTCCATCTCGTGGGCACGTCGCACAACAGTCGGTGAGCGGGCAGTTGTAGGCGGCGCTGTGCTGCCCTGAGAGTGGCAGCATCTGTGGTTGACTTGCGGAAATGCGCACAGATGCGGCGCACCTTGGTGAGCAAATCAGACAGATTGGGGTATGTCTTGAGGAACCGCTGAACTATTAGATTGAACAGTGGGCCAGGCATGGCACATGTGTCAGTCTGCCGAGTTGCAGAGCCGCCACCAGGTTACGCCCGTTGTCACACACAACCATGCCTGGCTTGAGGTTCAGCGGTGCCAGCCACACATCGGTCTGCGCCGTGATGCCCTGTAACAGCTCTTGGGCGGTGTGCCTTTTGTCACCTAAGCTCAGCAGTTTGAGCACCGCCTGCTGGCGCTTACCCACGGCACTGCTGCTGCGCCTAGAGCTACCGACTGAAGGCGCCGTGCCCACGGATGGTAATTCGGTGGAGGAGGAGGGGTCAGGAGGAGGAGGAGGCATAGTACGTCTGAGAGACCGTGACCGAGGTAGGCCCCGCAATCCTCGGTGTGGGCAGTACATGAGCGGCCCCAGGGTCATTCTCGGTCCCAGCCTCCACCAAGTTAACCCAATGTGCCGTCAGTGAGATATAGTGTCCCTGCCCGGCAGCACTTGTCCACGTGTCCGTGGTTAGGTGGACCTTCTCAGAAACAGCGTTGGTCAGGGCACGGATGATGTTCTCCGACACGTGCTGGTGTAGGGCTGGGACGGCACATCGGGAAAAATAGTGGCGGCTGGGGACGGAATACCGAGGGGCAGCCACCGCCATGAGATTGCGAAAGGCCTCGGTCTCTACCAGCCTATAGGGCAGCATCTCCAGGCTAAGCAATTTGGAGATGTGGACGTTGAGGGCTTGGGCATGTGGGTGGGTGGAACTGTATTTCCTCTTGCGCTCCAGCGTCTGCTGTAAAGACAGCTGAACGCTGCGCTGGGACACATTGGTGGACACTGTGGAGGATCGTTGAGGCGAAGGTGTGGTTTTCCGGCGGGAGGCGCTCGTGCCGGGGTCCTGGGCAGGGGGTTGACTAGCAGAGGCAGCGAGTGACGCAGGGGGTTGACTAGCAGAGGCAGCGAGTGACACAGGGGAAGGAGCAGTGGTGTGACCCGCAGGAGGTGGTGAACGGCCTTGGTTCCATTGAGTGGGGTGTTTAGCACTCATATGCCTGCGCATGCTGGTGGTGGTTAGGCTAGTAGTGGTGGCACCCCTGCTGATCCTGGTGTGGCACAGGTTGCACACCACAGTCCGTCGGTCATCCTCACTTTCTTTAAAGAACCTCCAGACTTGCGAACATCTAGGCCTCGCCACGGGAGCTTCACTACGTGAAACAGTTGCTGCTGATGCACCAGCTCTGGCCCTGCTTCTCCCTCTGGCCACACCACTGCCTCTTACAACCTGTTCTGGTGCAGCACTCGCCTCCGCCTCAGAAGCACTGTCTTCACTCGGCATATCAACCCAGCTTGGGTCAGTCACCTCGTCATCCTCCGATTCCTCAGTCTGCTCCCCCCTCGGAATTCCTCCCCTAACAACAACTTCACCACTGTCTGACAACCGTGTCTCCTCATCGTCTGACACCTCTTTACAAACTTCTTCCACTAACTCAACATTGTCATCATCATCACCCACAGACTGCGACAGTTGGAAAACTTGGGCATCGGGAACGAGGTCAGCAGCAACCTGAGAAGTGGTTTGTGACTCTGGGAAGGGTCCAGAAAACAGTTCCTGAGAGTATGCCGGATCACATTCCAAATTTTCCTGGGAGGGGGCAGACTGGGGGGAAGGAGGTTGAGGTGGAGGAGCCAGAGGAGTGCTCCCTTGGGTAACGTGGGTGGATTGCGTGGAAGACTGACTGGTGGACAAATTACTTGAAGCATTGTCCGCAATCCACGAGATCAGCTGTTCGCACTGTTGTGGTTTCAACAGTCCTCTACCACGTGTCCCTGTAAGTTGAGACATGAAGCTAGGGAGTGTAACTCTGCGGCGTTCCACAGCTCCCTCATCAGCAGGTACTGTCTCACCCTGCCCAGGACCACGGCCTCTGCCCCCTGCAGTAATTGAATGCCCACGCCCACGTCCTCGACCCTTAGCCCTGGGGTTCAACATTGTTTGTATATAAGTGTATGATATAAAAAAAAATTAAACGGGCCTGGTGTACTGAAACCCACAAACTTGTTCAGTCTGGTAGAATTAAGTGACGTACAGAAAGTGTCACCTGGACAGTATATACGGATGGGAGCGAATGTGCTGAACTGTGACACACAGAAAGGTTACACAAAGCTGAGTAAAATGGATTTGTATCACTGAGCTAAAACAACTGAAATAATAATTTTTTTTTTTATATTTTGTTTTTTTGGGAACGTGACGTGCAGGAAATATGGTAGAACTGACTGACACCCTCTTAACGGTGGCTATTTAGTCTGTGACCCAGACAAATGTCACACAGAGAATTTTCTGGATCAAGCGGTAGATGATATTGGTAGCAAATGACTTGGTTGTATTGTGTGACGTACAGAAAGTGTCACCTGGACAGTATATACGGATGGGAGCGAATGTGTTGAACTGTGACACACAGAAAGGTTACACAAAGCTGAGTAAAATGGATTTGTATCACTGAGCTAAAACAACTGAAAAATATATTTTTTATATTTGTTTTTTATATTTTTTTACAATTTTGTTTTTTGGGAACGTAACGTGCAGGAACTATGGTAGGACTGACTGACACCCTGTTAACGGTGGCTATTTAGTCTGCGACCCAGAGAAATGTCGCACAGAGAGTTTTCTGGATCAAGCGGTAGATGATATCGGTAGCAAATGACTTGGTTGTATTGTGTGACGTACAGAAAGTGTCACCTGGACAGTATATACGGATGGGAGCGAATGTGTTGAACTGTGACACACAGAAAGGTTACACGCAGCTGAGTAAAATGGATTTGTATCACTGAGCTAAAACAACTGAAATAATATATTTTTTTTTTTTTTATATTTTTTGTTTTTTTTGGGAACGTAACGTGCAGGAACTATGGTAGAACTGACTGACACCCTGTTAACGGTGGCTATTTAGTCTGCGACCCAGAGAAATGTCGCACAGAGAGTTTTCTGGATCAAGCGGTAGATGATATTGGTAGCAAATGACTTGGTTGTATTGTGTGACGTACAGAAAGTGTCACCTGGACAGTATATACGGATGGGAGCGAATGTGTTGAACTGTGACACACAGAAAGGTTACACGCAGCTGAGTAAAATGGATTTGTATCACTGAGCTAAAACAACTGAAATAATATTTTTTTTTTTATATTTTGTTTTTTTGGGAACGTGACGTGCATGAAATATGGTAGAACTGACTGACACCCTGTTAACGGTGGTTATTTAGTCTGTGACCCAGACAAATGTCACACAGAGAATTTTCTGGATCAAGCGGTAGATGATATTGGTAGCAAATGACTTGGTTGTATTGTGTGACGTACAGAAAGTGTCACCTGGACAGTATATATGGATTGGAGTGAGTCAGTGCTGAACTGTGACACACAGAATGGTTCCACAGTGCTGTGTGCAATGGATTTGTATCACTGAGATAGAACAAAAAAAAAAAAAAACAGGGTTAGATATGGCGATAGCTGCACTACTAGTGCCAGCCAGCCAAGTGACAAAAAAAATAAATAAAATGTCTTCTAGCCCTTAGAAGGGCTGTTGGGTTCTTTGTGGGTGATCCCTGCCTAACAGACAACTAAATGCAGGCCCTAACACTGTCCCTGAAAGGCAGCAGCTCTATCCCTAACGACATCCAGACTGCATCTGAGCCGAGCGCTGCGGCCAGTCGGTAGTATATTCCAGGGTCACCTGATCAGGCCAGCCAACCCCTGCTATCGACATGTAAGGGCCCCATGTGATGCTGGGTGTACTGTAGAGTCTCCTGGCTTGTGATTGGCTGTGTTTTTAGGCGCCAAAAAAGCACGATGCAGAAGTTGCCATTTCCTCGAGCATGGCGAGATACTCGTCCGAGCATCGAGCAGTTACGAGTACCCTAATGCTCGAACGAGCACCAAGCTCGGACGAGCATGTTCGCTCATCTCTAATGCTTATACAGAAACCATCCGAGGACAAGGCTGGCAATGAAAGGTCAGTATGTAGTACGGGTCAGGTCAGTATCCAGTGAACAGGCAGAAACTCAATACATGAGCAGACAGCAGAATACAGCACACCTTTGCAGGGAACTATCAAGCTAGACAACCTATTGATCAGGCATCCTCCCACAGGGGAAGGTGTCTTAAGTATGTTAGGGTTGGCAGTCACTGGCTAATGAAGATAAGGGTGCATGCACACTGCTCCTTTAAGAGCTGGAGGGGGCTTGTTCACACCCTATGGTCAGACGAGAGGCCACAGCCTGTTTGCATGTACTCAGATTCGCTGGGAAGAAGACCGTGGGAAGCGTGCTCAGACCACCGGGCAGGTCAAGCAGAACAGCAGTAGCTGCAAGCTGCCACCTTAACACAGCCCCTCCAAAAAGCCCTACCATACATTATGTTACTATAACTTTCTTTTCTGATAAACAAAATATTCTAGCTATCTTTTCTGAATGTTCTGTATCAATTGTTGTACTCCAATTTTGTAGACAGTCTTCTTTTTGTGTAAAATAAACCACAAAAAAATCCTGTCTACGTTTTCATGTTATTTGTATCAAAATATGTGACCTCTGCTGTAACAGTCCATTGAGTAGTCAGTGAGTCATTGAGTCAGTAGGGAGGCCATGCTTTTATTTGGTTCATTCCTCCAGTGACATGACAGATGTTTGTCTCTGGTAAGGGATATAAATCTAGCCCAAAGGTCACATTATAATGTGTTTTTGTTCGGATATCTAACTCATGCATGTTGCCCACACTGAAAAACTACAATGTTTCATGTTTCTAAGAAATCATCCATCTACATCCAGGAAACATACCTGAAAATTGACAATGACTTTTCCTGCCCAGTGCTTGTTAAAAATCTATCTATTTTTGTTAGATGGATAAAGTTACTTTTACAGTGTAATGAACTGAATTCCAGTAGGACCACAGTAGTTTTCGAATCACACTTACACTGAACAGCCTTTAATCATGTTGGCTATTGTTCTGTATAAGCTAATGCCTCTAAAGGTCTTTTATGACTTCCCTAATGATTAAATAAAAATCTTATCATGTTTATAGGGCATAAATCATGTACCTAGAGGTAATGTGATAAAATGTTAAAGCATTACATCTTTCACGGTTTCTTTTTTTTTCTTAGCTCCTTCTGACAAGAGATTATACCAGTCAAGTGATAGAAACGAACAGTAATATGTCATAGAAAATAGAAGGCTTAACAGGGAAAAACTGCAAATTGTTGATAATTGGTCATTTTATTTCATCACATTTGTTATTACTATTGTTGCGCTAATAAATTGTGTAAAACTGAATATATCATGTATATGTAAAAATACAATGAAAACACTGAGTTGCATGTGCCTTTAGGTGATACAGTTACAAAGATGGATAGTGTACAAGACGCACTCCATGTGAATTTGGTAGTTATTTTCCCACTTTATAATTCAGCCATGACAAACCATGACCACAAAATATTAACTTTTTGGTATTTTTGTTGTCACTGTTAGAAAAAAGGGTTATCACTGCAGTTTTCTCTCCTACACCAACAGAAACCATGACACTAGTGTGAACAGACACTCATAGGACAAAAGACAATGAAATCTTCAGGAAAAATATATTCATTCAGGAATTAGCTATTCATTTTTATCAATACACAAACAATGGATCAGACTGTGGTTCTTTGGGCCCACCAGAGGAACTTATTCTCAGGGTCCAAACACCATATCATCAATAGTCTAATTTAGGTTTAGCCTAATTAGGTTTTGATTTAAAGAAATAGACCATAGTTGCAAATTATTGACTCCAAAGGCAGTTCCAAATGATTATTTTCAACCGGATAGGTACCACAAATGGTAAAAATTTTCTTTGGCAAACAGTGCAATCCATTCCTCTTTTTAGTCCTTGGACAGATGTGAACTATGCCAGTGCTTAGATTAGGAGAGGTACTGGCTCTCTTTAAACGGGTTATCAAGGGGTTAATGAAGCAGGATAGGTTGTTCTGCTACAGTGTTTACGTAGCTCTCATTCACTCCACTAGTGCTGGTGCTTAGTCTCATCTTGCCATGGAGGCAGCAAAATGGGATAACCCCTGTAAGGAGACCAACTGTGTATTCAGACTTAGAGACAATGTTTCATAGTAAAATATTATGGAAAGAAATGTCTCTGACAAAACAGAGCCATCTAGGACCTATTGGAATTAGCTTGCAGGGAGACACTGACATTAAAATGGTTCTCATGGAATGATTTAAAATGGCCACCAGCAACCTGTCCTAGACTGTGAAGAGGACTGGTTGCTACCACTTACAGAGCTGTCTAGGGGAGTGAGGAGGCAGGGCCCAACCACACTGCTCTACAATAAATGTTCATGATGTGATCCTGCCTATGATATGCCATCATGATTGAGCATCCTGACCGGAAAACTTACCAATAAGTGTATGCAATTGCCAGAGTGTAGTGTGTAGTGAGATACTGCCCCTTTATCCCTGTAGGCAGCTCTGCAAGTGAAGGTAACCAGTTCTGCTCACATTCTAGGACAGGTTGCTGGCAGCCATTTTAAATCATTCCTATAGAACATCTAAAGTTCTTAAGTGGTACTAGAGAGATGGTTATCTTTCTCTCGAAGATGCTGTACTTTACCTCTTTGTATACTGCAACAATCTCCATACAGGGTGCTATGATTTTGAGACTCCCTACTTCCCTGACCAGAGTTGATTATTATTATTAGTGAACAAAAAATATACCTAATATCCTCTATAGAAAGTGTTACATGCTAAATGCATGTCAGGGTCACATGTAATGGTGTCTGTTGGAGTTTAGTGCATAATGTGGCTAATAGGCCTCATTTTACTTTTATAATGTATTTTATTACTTACATGTGATTCATTTTTTTAGGTGGCTATGTTACATTAATGTCTGTTACTGTAGAGTATTACACTTATGCACATGTGACATTTTTACTTTCCTACATATTTGTACCTTAAATTTTTCATAAGATTTATCAGTTTTTGGATCAGCAGTTTCCATGGAATTGCATTGGGCGTTGTGGCCCAGTGCAGTGGCCCCTGCACTCGCTGGATCTCACACCCTTGAACTTCTACCTGTGGAGTGATATCAAGTCCAGGGTTCACACTATGAAAATCTAAAGTGTGGTGCACATGCAACAGCGGAAATTTTGCTGAGGTTTTGCTCTCAGTGTTTCATGAACAGGAGAACAGGATCGCCTTGATGTTTTGAAACAATGGGGAACACATTGAGTATATCCTGTAGTGGATCGTCTTTGTTTTCCATGTCAAGGAAAAATTAATAACTTATAAAATTATATTTGGAATAAAGTTTTATCATATTTAAGCACAGATTTGGATTCCTCATTAAGTTCTGTATTGAATTTGTACATCACATCACCCCTTCCCATTTGAAATAATCGACTTCCAAGATGATGGCTTTCAAAATCGCCCCCAGGTTGGACAGCATCCCCCACATATTTGCCCTCTTACCTTAGCAACATGCCACACCCAGGAGGGAATTCAAACCACTGTTTTCCATTTCTTTATGTTTATCCATACTTTTGGACCTCCCTGTAAATGGGACAACTGTATGTGTATGTGTGTGTCTTTGTATACTGCATGTGTGTTTTACTATTACGTGTTGTTCCAGGTTATGCAAAGATACAGAGTAATGAATTTGTGAAGGTTTCTGCATGAAAGCACATTTCAAACATTGCAACTGACCTATGAGACTTGTATTATAGTAAAAAAAAAATGGTGTACCTTTTATGCTTGGTTGCTTCATCCAAGCAAAATTTGTACTGGACTTCAAATCTTCTCTTGGTTATACTCAAAATGTCTTACTCTATAGAACGTCTTTCAGTGAGTAAAGACAGCAGAAAGTTTCAATCATTTAAGAAACTCAAAAAGCAAATAGGCAAAGTTGGCTAATGGCTATATATGTACAGACAATCATCACATATCTCTGTACAGACATTTTAAAACGTCCTTCCAGAGACCACAGCTATGTACAAATCGTGCAATTATGAGAATAGGGAGAACGTTGTCAGTGACAGCAGGACTCCCCATAGAGAGCTGCTGGATCTTAGCAAACAGATCAGATCTAGAGTGAGGTTGTACATCCTTTCTGAGTGCTGTGTTTTCCCTGTAACTTAGAGGAGAGATCAGCAATTTAAAAAAAATTAATGTTAAATATCCTGCAAAGGTCTTGTATGACCTTATGGGGGGCAAGCAGTGTACAATTAAAAAAAAAAAAAAAAAAAGACAAAGTAAATAAAAAAAAAGTAACCAGATACATGCAGATCTGCAAAAAAAACGGATGACGTCCGTATGACATCCGTTTTTTTTGCAGATCCATTGTAACAATGGCTATCCTTGTCCGCAAAAAGGACAAGAATAGGACATGTTCTGTTTTTTTTTGCAGGGCTACGGAACGGACATACGGATGCGGACTCCACACAGTGTGCTGTCAGTATTTTTTGCAGACCCATGGAAATGAATGGGTCCGCATTTTATCAGCAAAAAATGCGGATCGGAGCCCGCAAAAAATACTGTTGTGTGATAGAGGCCTTACTCAGTGAAATCTATCTGTATAGCACCACATGCAGTCTGCTCTTTTTCTAATTTCTCTGTCCTGCTCATTGCAGTGGAAGCACATGCTCAGTTCCACTCTTCCACAGCCACTAGCTGCAGAAGACAGGCCATGCCCTCCGAAAAAGGACAAGCCCCCTGAGGTGCAAGCTTGAAATAAATGTAGCAGAACAATTGGAGCAATTCATGAGGAGATCTCTGGTTACAGGGCTGGTTCTAGCTTTGTTAGAGACTGGCATGTGCCATATGATTTTCATTTTTTACATTAATCTTGGGATAACCCCTTTAAATAGTTGTTTCAGCGAGAAATAATAATATGTGATATAGTTTCCATAGTGATTGTATTTAATGAAACTTATCTGTCTTACAAGCTGTGACTACATTTCTGTAAGGTACAGAGAGATTCATGACCCTTCTAAGCTTTCACCGCATCCTCTGATGGATTAAACTAACAGCAAGCTGAAACTATGTAGGCATGAGCACATTTAAATGAGGCATATTATTAAAAGTTAATGATAATTATGAAATTATTTTAGGAGCTGATTAAATAAGAAATAATATTTTCTAACTGAAACTGTTATTAAAGACTTGAGGTTGAAACTGTTGAAAATTTTAAATAACGACCAGCTGAAAAAATGATTTTTAGTTAAAGATAAGTAAACTTCAATAACCATTTAAAAACAAAAAGCCCTCAAAGGTGACTGTATTCTTTAAACCAAGACCTGGCTAACTTCTCTAGCTACAATAGAGCCTGGGATAGAACAGGTTGAACTAGCTCCACCTGTCCCTTCAGTCAGCTCTCATCTCAGCCAGCATGGAAAAGGAGAAGAAGAGCAGTTGATGATTTGCTGACAGGCTATAAACAGATTAGGGAGGCACAGATACGTCCCTCAATGTGTAACTGTAGAGTCAAGAGGTAGGGGAAATGGACTTCTGTGCATGTTATTAACTTTCTTATCAATCAGAGAGCCTACTTGCATATTGGGTGCCTTTTTTCTCCATAAAAGTAGTGAAACGATGAACGCTTGCTCATCTACGTAATCACCCCACTGCAGCTAATTAGGCCATTTATTGGTGCCACAACGAAGAGTCTGGATCACAGAGGAAAATAAGTCATACCAAAAATTTGCACCACAAATGTCTATAAAGTTTACACTTTATACTGTTCATATTCTTAACATTCATAATCTGTTTTAAGTGGTAAACACACCAACCACTTCTCTAGTGATACTTGTTTCACACTGCAGTAATAGTGATATTGATAATTACTAGAGAGGAATATAAAAAAATATTATGACTAGAGATGAGCGAACATGCTCGTCCGAGCTTGGTGCTCGTTCGGGCATTAGGGTATTCGCATATGCTCGCTACTCGGACGAGCATATCGCGATCCTCGAGGAAATGGCAACTTCCTCTTCCTGCATGTTAGCCGCCTTTTTTCAGCCAATCAACATGCAGGAGAGTCTTTGGTACCTCCTAGCATCACGTGGGGCCCCTACAAGTCGATAGCAGGGATTGGCTGGCCAGATCAGATGACCTGGGAATATGAGAATCTGGTCCTGCGCTGCTCGCGTCATACGCCATCTGCATGAGATTAGGGATAGAGCTGCTGTCTGTCAGGGAGAGTGTTAGGGCCTGAATTTAGATGTTGGTTAGGCAGGAATCACCCACAAAGAACCCAACAGCCCTTCTAAGGGCTACAAGCACGTTTTTTTTTTTTTGGTCTCCTCCAGGCTGCTGGCTGGGACTTGTAGTACAGCTACCGCCATCTTGGCTACACATTGTTAGGGCATGAAATTAGAATCTGGTTAGACAGGAATCATCCAAAAGAACCCAATGCTCCTTCTAAGGGCTACAACGACATTTTTTTTGTCCTCCTCTTGGCTGCTGGCTGGGACTTGTAGTGCAGCCACCGCCATCTTGGCTGCACACTGTGCAATGGCGGCAGAAAGGGGACAGCACATGGTCCACACAGACCCCAATGAAATTGCCCAAAGTCCTCTCAGT